>QJPP01000240.1:0-146826 GCA_003996215.1 Jaltomata sinuosa | reverse complement strand
CTCCGTCAGCCGATGATACTTACTGGGTACCGCATGTTTTGGTACTCATACTATACTTTTGCATCTTTTTGTTGATGCAGATCCTAGTACGAGTTATCACCATTGATTGCAGTCCTCGTGCAGAGTTGCTGACTGGAGACATTAGGTGAGCTTTTTGCGATCGGAGCTGATCCATCTACCTCTACTTTTGGGCTAGTCTCCTACTGTACCTTCAAAGATTGTCCGTAGTTTGTTGTATGTATCTACAACATATAAGTTATAGTAGCACTTGTACCGACTGACACCAGGTCTTGGGGGATTCTTATGTATTTTATTCC
This sequence comes from Jaltomata sinuosa, assembly GCA_003996215.1. Classification (NCBI taxonomy): domain Eukaryota; kingdom Viridiplantae; phylum Streptophyta; class Magnoliopsida; order Solanales; family Solanaceae; genus Jaltomata; species Jaltomata sinuosa. The sequence continues at coordinate 146,509 of QJPP01000240.1, read as the reverse complement.
CTTCCCTCTCTTTTTACTTATATTGGTTTATCATATCTTCCGCTGTTATTGTTGTTTCTTCCTCTTTTTGGTTCTTCCTTGTGTTCGCCTATTACTTGCAGTTCTAGGCTAAGAGTTGGCTTACCTACTTGTGGGTTATAGTAGGTTCCATCAGGACTTGAAATTTTGGGTCGTGACACAGCGCTGATGGAATTTTAATCTTAGGCCGTCTTCTCCAAATGTTGATCAAATTCAACACAATAAGCCCAACTGGCCTGAAAACATGGAATGATAGAGAATTCCCAGATGAATATCTCCCAGATCCTGACCAAAGGTCAAACCAAGCCAAAGTACATCCTCTGGAGCCAACGGAAGTGTCGGAATTTGATTCCAAGAACGATAGCTAAGAATGTTGACATAAGTCAATGATTTTCAAAGTTTAAAGCTCTAAAACATTTAAACGTCCATAAAGGCCAAACAGATGACCCGAGCAGCAAAATATCGGTCCTAGAAAGTGATAAATAACTTGGGGCTGCTACAAGCAAGCTCTAACAGTACAAGAAAGGCGAATACATGAGAATGACCAGAAGGGTCATTACATCATCCACAACTAAAAATGACTTTCATCCCCGAAAGTCAAGAAGGAAGGGAAGAGCAGAAGCTTAACACTACGGGCCCAAAGGCCACACTACTCTCTTAGACAAACTAGGTGGCCTCCTCAAACAGATGGCACCGAACAGAATGATACCACGAAAAGCTACCAAGCCCAACTCCTTATTAGCCAAGATAAATTTCAAACTTAACCTCCAAAACTCAAAGGATCTGCCTACCCAAACTGAACCTCTAGAATCTCAACCAGAAGCACCGACATAACACCAAAACCCAAGAACCAATGCGATCAGCACACAGGACTCGAATCCTCGAAACCAAAATCAAGTTTACCAAGGAAGCCATTAACCCAAATACTCTAACTAATGAACTCGCTGATTTGCAAAAAACCTTTATTCTGACCCAAATCCTGTTGCACCACAATCATGAAACTTCAAAGAAGTCAAACACCTAAGCCATCCTTGAAATATTGACTGACACACCGTAGATCCATAGTTCCTGCTTATATTCTACCACAAACGAAGTCACCCTTTTTACTCGAACTCTTTCCAAGCCAAGTTATAGTCTACTAGAGTTTGCCATCCAAGGTAACAACCTATAGCATATCACCAAAAATTAGAGTTACTTGTTGATAAGTTGGTATTCTAACTACTTATTTAGCTTTTAATCTTAAGCTTTTGCTAGTATAAAGTGGATAAATAGTGCAATTGACACGGATTACTTCTATTTTATAGGTTTTTGTGTTTTAGAAGTGTTCGAGAAAGATTTGAATGAAAATAAGTCAAAATAGGGATAAAAGGGACTACTGGCCACTGGTACAAAGTTGCTCATCGTGAACGCAAGAGTAGGTCACGCGATCGTGATGCACAGGAAAGAGTTAAAGCCACGCGATCATAAAGTGAACCCACACGACCGCATGGAAGAAGAAATCAAAGCTACACAACCTTGAGATTGAGGACACACGACCACGAGTAAGGAATTCATATAACCTTGCGATCACGAGGCACATGCACGCGACCGCGATGAAGACATCGGCAACTGCAGGACAGATTTGGAAATTCCCATTTTTGGAAACTCCAATTTACATAAAACTCACCTCAGCAATTTTGGTATCTATCTTTGGCTAATATTTGAATATTCTCACAACTTTTGACAAATCTTGGAGAGCAAGTTCATCAACCAATACCATAAGAGTGAAGATTTTGATGCTCTTTATTGTAATATCTTTAGTTTCCATTCTTCAACTCTTGTTCTTAATTGCAATTTTGTTGGTGTAATTATTGAATTGAGATTTTGGCTTTGTATTAGACATAATACTTGTTTGGGTATTGAATTCATATCTAGATTTTGCGTTTGGTTAATTATTTGGGACTATTGAATCCTTCATGCTTTAATTTATAGTTAATGGTTGCAAACATTGACTTAGCATTCTAATTTGGGTTTTTTCTTGAGTAAGGATTATCCTAAATTTAGGAAGATTCAATAGTAGGGATTTTGGGTTTCCACTCTAGATCAAGGCTAGAGATATTTTGGTTGCCGAAAACTTCCATCTAAGAGTTGGGGTTAGAAATAACCCAACTCACCCAATTTAATTGGTTGGTTATTGCTCACTCGTGGTGATTCAAGAGAACCCACGATGATTGTTGCTTGATTGGTTGAAAGATGGTTAAGTCCACCTTTAGACAAGACTACCAATGTGTTAATCAGGAGCAAGTCTTGTGATTTGAATTCCCCCAATTCTCCCTTGTTATCCTTGCTTGGAAAAAGCAAGGTGAAAGCCATTGATCAATCTATTTGTAGTTATTTTTCCTTATATTTTGTTTTAGTCTAAAACCCCATTTTTAGATATCTTTTCGTTTTTATTAGTTGAACTTCAATAAGTTACTTAGATTCTTTATTAGCTCGATCGCGACTACATTGTTCTCTGTGGATTCGACCCCAATATCCATTGGAAATATAAATGTGTTTTGCTCTGACGATCGCAATCACCTCCATTGGAGAGTGCTTTTGAGCATTATAAAAAATGGAACCATTGTTGGGGAACAATTTGGTGTATTGAGTTAGTTTAGAATTTGAGTTTACTTGCTCTAGTTCAATTTTGTGAATAGTTGTTTTTATTTTGTTTAGTTTTAGTTTGTTAATTGGTTCCATGGCATGTCTAAATGATAGAAATATTAGTTGTTACATCCCAATTTATATTCCCGACTATTGTGTTTATTGTGGAGGACCCCACCTTTGGCGTAGATGTAGAATTGGCCCTAGGAGAGGGAGGTATTCACCTTCTCGCTCCTATGATAGTTGCAATTGTTATTTGTATAGTGGTCGTGATGGACATTGGAGTGAATGACCTAATGATGATTGTCCTCATCCCCCCTCTTGTGCTAACAATGTTACTAGAGGTGCTTGTGATCTTAATAGGAACCAAGACTTAGCAAGTGAAGAAGGCATGTGTGCCAAGCTCCACACCCTCTTGTCCTTTCTAGAAACCCAAGAGGAGGGTATGAAATCCATAAAGCAAGGCTTGGTGGACATAAAAATGAATGAAGGCGAGGATAAAAATCATGCCATGCAATCCATGGCGGATTTGTCTACTCCTCTTGGTCAGATTGATGAAGAAAGCCATCCAAGACAAATCAATGAACATGCCTCCAACATTGAGACCGAGCAAATTCACTTTGGGGATGATGATAAAGACTTTCAAAATATGAAATCTCCTGAAAGTGAGTTTGTATCGGTAGATCTTGAATCCAAACAAGAGGAGGACACAAGGGATGATCATGAATTGAAGGTGTTGTGGCAACCAACTACCCCAAATATGGATCATGGATCCGAACCCAAATGAATGGTACTAGAGATGCAAGGCAAAGTCCAACATTTCATTTTGAAAGACTCTAGTTCATTCAATAGTGAGGATGTGATGAATGAGGCAAGCTTGAAGGTGGAGATGCCCAATTCCCACTCCAACTATTTTTTGACCTTGAGTTTGATTGAATGAACAAGAGCCGAAGTAATCAAGCTTTTGGAAGACCTTGGAAGGAGAATGGATGAAGGTCTATCCGATTTTAAGTTTGTCATGGAAAGAAGGCAAAGTGACCTTCCTCACTTGAAGGCTAAAAAGTGCAAAACGCGTAATCAAGAGAATGTCCTTCTCATTCTCAAACCTTCACCCCGGTATTGTCACCGGAAGTTTGATTCAAGTTTGGGTCGAAGGTTCAAATCATACAAGTGGAGATCCAAATGGTGAGGTAGCTTGCATCGCGTGAAGGGATGTCTGAAGTCCAAATGGTGAGGTAGCTTCATTATACCCTTGTGTTGTAGATTAACTTAATAAGGGAAAGTCCAAGTTGTGGTAAGCGCAATCTTCGAAAGGAACGAGGTATGTTAAGGCTTCTTTATTCCTTATCGGCATGAATCTAGAAATAAAACTCTAAATCTACGAAAGAAGGAATTTGAGTATTTTGTTGTAAGAGAGCTGATTTGTTAACTCAACAAGTCTTAAGGAACTAATTTATACATTATGGTGATTCAAGTCGCCTTCTTATAAAAATCTGATTCTTTTTGCACGAAATGTAAGTTATCCTTTTGTCAAGTTTCTTCTTTGTATTTTGATCTCTAATCAAGCTTTAGAAAGTATACAAGGAAAGTTAGAAAGTCAAATCCCCATTTATATATGTTTGGTATGTTGAGTCCAACACCTAGTAAGCCAAGGCTAAAGAAGTTATCTAAATGAACCTTCATAAATAACAAGAATATCTTGGAAGGTCAATCTAGTAATACACTTATTATGCATGGTTTGCGTGTTAGTGTGCACCGAGGTGCTACTGCCTTATTGAGGCTATTATATACATAGTGTGCACCAAGGTGCTACTGCCATATTGAGGCCATTATACACATAGTGTGCACCGAGGTGCTACTGCCATATTGAGGCCATTATATACATAGTGTGCGCCGAGGCGCTACTGCCATATTGAGGCTATTAAATATAGGGTGCGCCGAGGCGCTATTGTGGTTCAGTGTGGGTTATAAAGAGTGAGTTGCAGCGTGAGTTAATGCATGTGTTGTGTTCTAAAAAGAATAAAGGAGAAAGAGCTTAATGAGTCTTACCAATTACAGTTTACAAGTTTCATATTATATCTTGTTCGGATTTACTACTTGCGACTTGCTTTTATGTTTCTACCTTACATGCCAGTACATTATTGTCGTACTGACGTCCCTATTGCCTGGGGGCGCTGCATACATGCCTGCAGGTCCAGACAGATATCCAGACAGATCTCTTCAGTAGGAGTTGCAAAGTTCAACCATTTTGGTAAGCTCCATTCTTCCTGGAGCTGACGAGTCAGAGGTCTAGCTTATATTTTGGCCAGGTTATGTATATGTACAACTTATGGGTAGTCCAGGGCCCTGTCCTGGATATGAGATATTTTACTTACTCCTAGAGGCTTGTAGACGTGTATATGTATATCAGTGTTGGGTATGGCCTTGTCGGCCTTGTTATTAGCTATCTACTATGATAATAGCCTTGTCGGCCTTGAGTTGCTTAACTACTATTGAGCTTTTAGTGTTTCAAATTGCTATTCTTAGAGACCTTGTCGGTCTCAGACCCCCAGCAAGTTCAATAGAGATACACTCTATTTTGACACCCTCGGCCTTTTGGGGCTCCGGGTGTCGGTCATGCCTCCCATGGTTTGGGGCGTGACAAACTTGGTATCAGAGCACGTCGAATCCCAGGGAGTCTACAAGCCGTGTCTAGTAGAGTCTTGTTTATGGGTGTGTTGTGCACCATACCTATAATCATGAGGCTACGGGACATTTAGGAATTGTTATCCTTCTTTCATTTGCTAGATCGTGCAATAGAGCGAGGTCATAAGATGTTTGAAGTCTAATTCATGTTTTTCTATTTCTTGTTTACAGAAATGCCTGTGACTAGACAAATGAGTAGCCGACGGGTTGGCACGGATACGGGGGAAGGTACTAGTCGTTCCCCGCCTATCCGATTGGATAGATTTGAGGCTCAAAGTGAATCACCGACACCAGAGATCCCAGTTTATCAAGTACCTGATGAGACTAGAGGGGATCCAGTACCCCTGACCCCACCTGCTCCAGTGGCATCTGAGATAGCTAGAGATGAACCAGCACCTGTAGCTCCTCCACCTGAAGCAGAGGACCAGGACATCAGGAGTGCTGTTCGATTATTGACCCAGATGGTAGCCACACAACAACAACAAATTGGGGCATCAACGAGTGTTAGGTCAGGTGGCTCAGAAAGTTCTAGGGCTCGAGAGTTTATCAGCCTAAGTCCTCCTATATTTACAGGCTCTGACCCACGTGAGGATCCTCAGGAGTTTATTGATCAGACTTATCGAGTACTTCGAGTCATGCATGCAACAGTAGTGGAGGCAGTGGAGTTTGCATCTTTCAGGTTATGAGATGTGGCCATTTTATTGTTCGAGGCTTGGGATCGGTCTAGGGGATCAAATGCACCCGCAGCTGAATAGGAGGAATTTTCAGAGGCCTTCCTAGCTCACTATCTTCCGCAAGAGGTTCGAGAGGCCAGACTTGATCAATTTCTAGCCCTTAGGCAGGGCAATATGAATGTTCGACAGTACAGCCTCAGGTTTAATTCATTAGCCAGGTACGCCCCCGATATTGTGAGTACGATGCGAGCTAGAGTTCATCGATATGTGCGTGGCCTTAAGGATGAATTGATTAAGGGATTAACAATAGCAGCCACACAAGAGGATATGAATATTTCTAAGATACAGGCTATTGCTCAGACTGCAGAGGATCTTGAAGTACAAATTGGAGATAACCAAAGCCGAGAAAGGGATCAGAATAAGAGGGCTAGATCTACTGGGTCCTATGTAGAGCCACGAGGTAATGTTAGGCCACATTTTAATAGGAGATCACCCCACCCTACTAGTCGTGCCCCATATCAGTTGCAAAGGGAGAGGTATGATCATTTTTCTCAGACTGGACCAGGCCACAGTTCAGGTGCATCCAGTTCCTATCGCCAAGGGCATTCGGGTCAGATGAGTCCACCTTTTCCACCTTGTGTTCAGTGCGGTAGGAAGCATCCGGGGATATGTCGCCTGGGTTCAGATACTTGTTATTCGTGTGGGCATCCTGGTCACTTTATGCGAGACTGTCCGAGTAGAGGTAGGAGTGAGATATCCCAGCCTACAGGGTCGATGGCAGCTTCTTCATCTACTATTCGTCCCCCTAGGACAGGACAACAGGCTACACCAGGTCGTGGTAGAGGTAGAGGAGGAGGAGGAGCATCCAGTTCAGGCAGTGGTCAGAATCGCACTTATGCTCTAGCCGGTCGCCAGGACTTGGAATCGTCACCTGATGTTGTTACAGGTACATTGACTATTTTTACTCATGCTGTTTATGCACTTATAGATCCTGGCTCTACTCTTTCATATGTTACCCCGCTCGTTGCTAGTAAGTTGGGGGTAGGCCCTGAGTTATTGCCTAGACCATTTGTTGTATCTACGCCGGTTGGTGAATCTATTATAGCTAGACGAGTTTATCGAGATTGTGCAGTGTGGATTTATGACCATCTCACTTCAGCTGATCTAATCGAATTAGATATGATTGACTTCGATGTCATTATGGGCATGGACTGGTTAGCTGCATGTTATGCTAATATCGATTGTAGAAATAAGGTTGTCAAATTCCATTTTTCGAAAGAAACAATCCTGGAATGGAAAGGTAATGCTGCCACGCCAAGGGGTAGGTTTATTTCCTACCTTAAAGCCCAGAAAATGATTTCTAAAGGCTATATTTATCATTTAGTCCGAGTACAAAGCACAGAGGATGGACCAGTGACTCCTCAATCAGTTCCCGTGGTGAGTCAATTTCTAGATGTATTCCCGGATGAGCTTCCAGGAATCCCTCCAGAAAGGGAAATTGAGTTTGCCATTGATCTACTCCCAGATACTCAGCCAATATCAATTCCCCCTTACAGGATGGCTCCTGCAGAATTAAGAGAGTTAAAGGAACAATTAAAGGATCTACTCGAAAAAGGCTTCATTAGGCCTAGTACATCGCCATGGGGCGCACCAGTTTTGTTTGTTCGTAAGAAGGATGGGTCCTTGAGAATGTGTATCGATTACCGACAACTGAACAAAGTTACAATCAAGAATAAGTATCCGCTTCCAAGGATTGATGACCTTTTTGATCAGTTGCAAGGCGCCAAATGTTTTTCAAAGATTGACTTGCGGTCGGGGTATCACCAGTTACGTGTTAAAGGGGTAGATGTTCCAAAAACAGCCTTTAGGACAAGGTATGGCCACTTTGAATTTCTAGTAATGTCTTTTGGGCTTACTAATGCCCCAGCAGCTTTTATGGACCTAATGAATCGGGTATTCAAGCCATTCCTAGATGTATTCGTGATCGTATTTATTGACGATATCCTGATTTACTCGCGGTCCAAAGCCGAACATGCTGATCATTTACGTGCAGTATTGCAAACACTTCAGAATCATAAATTATATGCGAAGTTCTCCAAATGTGAGTTTTGGTTGACTTCAGTGGCTTTTCTTGGCCATATAATTACAGACGAAGGTATTAGAGTTGACGGCCAAAAGATTGAAGCAGTAAAGAATTGGCCGAGACCCTTGAATGCTACAGAGATCCGTAGTTTTTTGGGCTTAGCAGGTTATTATCGAAGGTTTGTAGAAGGGTTTTCTTCTATATCTGCACCATTGACAAAGTTGACTCATAAAGCTGCCAAGTTCCAGTGGTCTGATGCATGTGAGCAGAGTTTTCAGGAGTTGAAGGACAGGCTTACTTCAGCACCTGTCTTAACTCTGCCAGAGGGCACAGAAGGTTATGTTGTTTATTGTGATGCTTCAAGGATTGGGTTGGGTTGCGTTTTAATGCAACATGGTAAAGTTATTGCCTATGCCTCAAGACAACTAAGAAAGCACGAACAAAATTACCCTACTCACGATCTTGAATTGGCAGCAGTTATATTTGCCTTGAAAATTTGGCGCCATTACTTGTTTGGAGTCCATGTAGACGTGTTTTCGGACCACAAAAGTCTACAGTATTTATTCAAACAGAAGGATTTAAACCTAAGGCAAAGAAGGTGGCTAGAGTTACTAAAGGATTATGACGTAGATATTTTGTACCATCCAGGGAAGGCCAATGTAGTGGCCGATGCACTTAGCCGCAAATCCATGGGAAGCTTGAGCCACGTGGAAAATAGAAAGATTGATATGACAAGAGAACTACATCAGTTAGCTAATTTGCAGGTTCGACTACTAGACCAAGGTAATGGGGGAGTTGTTATTCAAAGCACAGCGGAATCCTCACTTGTGACAGAGGTAAAGGAAAGACAATATGATGATCCAGAATTAGTAAGATTGAGGGAGGAAATTCCACAACAAAAGCAACCACTAATAGAGCTTAAGGAAGATGGGGTTCTGAGATATCAAGGTCGTCTATGTGTACCTAACGTCGGGGAGCTTCGGGAGAAAATTTTGGCAGAAGTTCACTATTCCCGCTATTCAATCCATCCAGGAGCGACGAAGATGTATCATGATCTTCGACAGATTTATTGGTGGAATAATATGAAGAGAAATATTGCAGAGTTTGTAGCCCAATGCCCGAATTGTCAACAGGTAAAAATTGAACACCAGAGACCCGGAGGTCTAACTCAAAGTATAGTGATACCTACCTGGAAATGGGAGGTGATCAACATGGACTTTATTACAGGCTTACCCCGTACTTATCGGAAGTATGATTCCATATGGGTGATTGTAGATAGACTTACAAAATCAGCTCACTTTTTTGCCAGTCAGGACAACTTATACTGCTGAAGATTATGCCAAGTTGTATATTAGTGAAATAGTTCGACTTCATGGTGTCCCAATTTCCATCATTTCAGATAGGGGTGCTCAGTTTACAGCAAATTTCTGGAGGTCTTTCCAGAGAGGCTTAGGTACTCAAATAAGTCTCAGTACAACTTTTCATCAACAGACAGATGGACAAGCTGAACGCACTATTCAAACACTCGAAGATATGCTACGAGCTTGTGTACTAGATTTTAAAGGGAGTTGGGATGACCATTTGCCACTAATTGAGTTTGCTTATAATAATAGCTTCCATGCAAGCATTCAAATGGCTCCTTATGAGGCTTTATACGGGCGAAAGTGTAGATCACCAATTGGATGGTTTGAAATTGGAGAAGCAGGATTATTAGGGCCAGACCTAGTTAATCAGGCAATGGAGAAGGTGAAGCTAATCCGAGAAAGATTACTAACAGCCCAGAGTAGGCAGAAATCATATGCAGATGTGCGACGTCGGGATTTGGAATTTAATATTAGTGATTGGGTTTTCCTAAAGGTTTCGCCTATGAAAGGCGTTATGCGATTTGGTAAAAAGGGAAAGCTTAGTCCAAGATATATTGGACCATACAGGATCATTCGGAGGGTAGGAAAAGTGGCATATGAGCCAGATTTACCCACAGAATTGGAGACAGTCCATCCTGTATTTCATGTATCGATGCTACGAAGGTGCATAGGAGATCCTTCACGTATTATGCCTATTAAAGATGTTCAACTTTCTGAAGACTTATCCTATAAGGAAGTACCAATTTCTATCCTAGATCGTCAAGTTAGGAAGCTCAGAACCAAAGAAGTAGCCTCAGTAAAGGTGTTGTGGAGAAATAATAATATTGAAGAAATGACGTGGGAAGCCGAGGAAGAAATGAGGAAAAAACATCCCCAGTTATTTATGACTTGAAGATAGTACAGAGGTAAGTCATATTCTTATATTCTTGATACTCTTCCTACTATGCAAATATGATCAGGTTTGAACATGTGAAAATGATTACATTTAATTGTATATAGTTGTATCGCCCTGTGAGGCATCGTGCTGGACTTTTGCTGAGTTTCAGGTTTTTGGATAGTCCCAATTATAAAGGAAACTCTGCCGAAATTTAAAAAAAAAAAAAACCTAAGGGACTAGAGCTCTATATGCATTACCCTCATTCGAGGACGAATGATTCTAAGGGGGGAAGGATATAACACCCCGTACCTTTCAAAACCTATGTGACTAAGTAAATATCGACGAAGGTATTTGAGCTCGAGATGTGAAGGGGTACTTTGGCCTAGAATTTGAAATGGTCAAATGTATATAAGTGTTAAGTTAAATTATAAGGAGGAGGGTTTTGAAAATGAGATAAAACAAGTGAGGTACTTGCTCGACTTATCTAAGCTCTTAGGTGACAAGTAGGTGCATCACCTACCTACGCTAACGAACTAAGTTCCGAGGGCCGATTACGGGCAGCAACACCATGGATTATTAGACCTAATGGTAGCCCAAATGAAGCTTAAAGTTGGCCCATCAAAGCACAACCAAATCTGGCCCAAACAACTACAAAAGTTAGCCACCAATATTGACCACATTTTTGACCCAAGAGAAGCCCAAAATCAGCCCCAAAACTTAACCCTTTTGAGGCCCAAGCAAAGGGTAATTTAGGCCCAAGTTTCTTGACCCATTTTGGCCCAAATATACTCAAAAAAGTCGGCCAAAAAGGTCCCTTTATATAGGGCTTTTGCTGATCAATGTTCATCACAAAAAGCTGGAAAATTCTCTCTTATCTCATTTCCTTTTTGGCAGCCCTTCTTTCCCTTTAGGGTTCTAAGAAGACCAAGATTAATTGAAGCTTAAGGTGAGTTAAACAACTTGTTATCTTGGTATTAATCTACTACATATAGCTAGGATATCCTATGGTAAGAAGACATGAACTATGGCAGCCCCTTTCTTATGATTTAACACATGGAAATTGTGTAACAATTAAGAGATTTCTTCTTCTCTTGTTGGTGTATGTGTAGGGGGTACTTAAGCTTTTAAAGCATCAATAAAAAGAGGATAAAAACACCCCTTCAAGTGTGGTAAGTACTCTGCCCATAATCATATTTTTGGATTGAAGTTCGGATAGACAATTGTTGTTGAATTGTTGTTAAGAACTCACGGGACGGCGATCGGAAGCCGTGGGTTCAATGTGTTGCTATTGTATTTCGACATGGTGAGTTGTGTAGGGGCTGTTTGATGTGTTTTGTATTATTGGATGCAGTAGGTTGGTGTGTGTGTGATGTGTATTGGATAGGGGATAAAGGTGTGATGATACACCTTTAATTAATGCAAAATACGTAAATCTGCCCGGGAAATGTTTAGCTACTGTTTTGGGAATGTTGCAGCAGGTTTAAGAGCTAATATTAGCTTCATTATACCCTTGTGTTGTAGATTAACTTAATAAGGGAAAGTCCAAGTTGTGGTAAGCGCAATCTTCGGAAGGAACGAGGTATGTTAAGGCTTCTTTATTCCTTATCGGCATGAATCTAGAAATAGAACTCTAAATCTCCGAAAGAAGGAATTTGAGTATTTTGTTGTAAGAGAGCTGATTTGGTAACTCAACAAGTCTTAAGGAACTAATTTATACATTATGGTGATTCAAGTCGCCTTCTTATAAAAATCCGATTCTTTTTGCACGAAACGTAAGTTATCCTTTTGTCGAGTTTCTTCTTTGTATTGTGATCTCTAATCAAGCTTTAGAAAGTATACAAGGAAAGTTAGAAAGTCAATCCCCATTTATATGTGTTTGGTATGTTGATTCCAACACCTAGTAAGCCAAGGCTAAAGATGTTATCTAAATGAACCTTCATAAATAACAAGAATAGCTTTGAAGGTCAATCTAGTAATACACTTATTATGCGTGGTTTGCGTGTTAGTGTGCACCGAGGTGCTACTACCATATTGAGACTATTATATACATAGTGTGCACCGAGGTGCTACTGCCATATTGAGGCCATTATACACATAGTGTGCACCGAGGTGCTACTGCCATATTGAGGCCATTATATACATAGTGTGCGCCGAGGCGCTACTGCCATATTGAGGCTATTAAATATAGGGTGCGCCGAGGCGCTATTGTGGTTCAGTGTGGGTTATAAAGAGTGAGTTACAGCGTGTGTTAATGCATGTATTGTGTTCTAAAAAGAATAAAGGAGAAAGAGCTTAATGAGTCTTACCAATTACAGTTTACAAGTTTCATATTTTATCTTGTTCGGATTTACTACTTGCAACTTGCTTTTATGTTTCTACCTTACATGCCAGTACATTATTGTCGTACTGACGTCCCATTGCCTGGGGGCGCTGCATACATGCCTGCAGGTCCAGACAGATACCCAGACAGATCTCTTCAGTAGGAGTTGCGGAGTTCAACCATTTTGGTAAGCTCCATTCTTCCTGGAGCTGACGAGTTAGAGGTCTAGCTTATATTTTGACCAGGTTATATATATGTACAGCTTATGGGTAGTCCAGGGCCCTGTCCTGGATATGAGATATTTTACTTACTCCTAGAGGCTTGTAGACGTGTATATGTATATTAGTGTTGGGTATGGCCTTGTCGGCCTTGTTATTAGCTATCTACTATGATAATAGCCTTGTCGGCCTTGAGTTACTTAACTACTATTGAGCTTTTAGTGTTTCAAATTGCTATTCTTAGAGACCTTGTCGGTCTCAGACACCCAGCAGGTTCAACAGAGATACACTCTATTTTGGCACCCTCGGCCTTTTGGGGCTCCGAGTGTCGGTCATGCCTCCCATGGTTTGGGGCGTGACAATATGTCACCCACTCTGGTGACTTATATGACCTAGAAAACGGTACCCATGAAAGGTTCCACCCGTAAACCACTACTACACCGTATACCTTCCCTTTGGCACTCGCAACTCGCATCTTCTGGTCCAAAATGTCAAGGTCCATGGAGGCCCCCGACCAACATACTAGATGCCCCACATCCTCGAAACAACTCCCAAGTGAAGCTTCTTGGAGGGTATCCATGTCTAAAATAGTAATCCCAAGATCTCTAGTACTCGGCCTCACCTAGTCCAACAACACCCCGGATGCTATAGTATAAAAGTAAGGCACTCGACCACGTCGAGCCCAGAAAAGTGGAACTATAGATAAAAATGCCTTTTAAAACTTCCCTTACCGCAAGAAGATCCATAAGACAAGTCAAAACCATTTCCAAATCATTTCCATCGAGATTGGAGTTCTGGTCATAAGGGCGAGCTAAACCCTTATTGATAAATGGCCCCCCTGGGCCATGCAACGTTTAGAAAACAGTCCCAGAAGGCCCAAAGCCAAACCATAGTAAAACGTGGGAAAACCTCTCTATATGCATGGAAATGGCTCCTAGAATATAAAGAGTTAGGTGGCCTATTACCCACCAAATTAAAGGTGTTCGAGACATTAATCTGAGTTGGGAGTAAAAAGTTATGGCCAGTTTACCAAGAAAACATCTGTCTGACCAGAATTCCGTCGAAATTTTGAAGTTAAAATGAAAGGAAAAAAATGTACCATTTTCAGAGACAATGGTCCGTTCTTCCGACTGTTTCAAGAGGTAGAGGCTCGTCAAATCTCATTAGTTAAAACGCCTATGAAAATGGTCCATTGTGGCCAAAATGAACCATTTTGGCATCCATTTTTTTGACACATCTTTCCTTTCCTAGACCAATCCGGATTTTAATTGGGATTGACTATAAATAGGACTCCTAGGGTAATTTTTTTTTATGGGAAATTCTTTCCAGGATGGTTTCAAATGCTCCTCTCCCTCAAAACACCAATCTTCCAAGTCTCAAAAATATCAAAGGCTAGGGTTTCTATCCCAAGAGTTCCTCTCCACAATCTTCTTCTCCAAGGTACGCAGAATGATCCCTTTTCAAAGTATCTTATAAACGTTATGGTTTTCAAACCCTTTGGTATATATTTATACTATTTTGATAATGAACTTAGGGTTACAAGTATGGTTTTAATATCTTTGAGAAAAGCTCATAAAAACGTTATTCCCTAACTTTCACTTGAAAATACTAAGGGAGTATATGATGAATGGTACTCAAAAAGGGGATTGAAAGGTTTTTACTTGTTCTTCTTAATTTCCAAAAGTCTTCAAAGTAGTTTACAGATTTCGAAAGATATTGCTATTCTAACGGATTTTATGAATGGAATGGATTGAGACATAAATTATTGTTTTGCTATATGAATTTTATGAAATGGGCATATTGAATTGTTAACAGACACTATGGGTTCTATGTTGATGAAATGAATGACTTGGAAGTCTTGGTATGAAGATATCAATAACAGTATATGCCACTAATGGAATTGTGTTATTGAAGGATGTTTTTAAGGATATTAAAAAATGGAGAAGGGCCTAAATTACCCTTCAAGTATTGAAAATGGTACAAATATATCCTCCTTTCACCTTTGGGCTCTAAAATGCCCTTTTCATCAACCTTTGGGCTCTAAACTACCCTTCTCATCCACCTTTGGGTCCTATTTTGCCCTTTCCCTTAACAAAACCCTTTAGAAAAAATAATTAGGATTTTCATTTAATATGTAACAATATTTTATTTATTGAAATTTTAATTAACCAAAACCTATTAACTTACAAAACCAATTTGGATCCCCGATTTACTTCCCCATTCATTTCTCGTCTCTTTTTCAAGTTCTTATTTAGATTAGAGACATATGTGATAGATTTAATTTAATGACTAAGATTTAATAAATTAAAAGTAAGTCTTAATTATGATTAAAATAATAAATTACTTTCATTTATTTATTCCAAAATATAAGGCAATTCCATAATTCAAGCTATTAAATTTATTTTTAATTATATTATCATTTATTTTGTCCAATATTCAAATATCTGATTGCTATATTATTTATAATACAGGAAAAAAGTTATACTAAATTTTAGTTGTAATTTTTTTTAAAGCGGGAGGACTTCTCTTCCAACATTGAAATTCCTTTTCAACATCAAAAATTAGGCTAAAAATAATTTGAGTAACAAAAATAGTAACAAAAAAATTAAAGTAAAAATGATGAAGGACAAAATTTACTCAAGCCTCAAGGCAAGTGAGAATATTTTTTTATATTTAGTAAAGATATCTTGTAAAACTAATATTATGAGATTAAAATAATATTTTAAAAGTAAATATATGAAAGTAATTAATTATTTTAATCATAATTAAGGCTTATTTTTAATTTACTAAATCTCAGTCATTAAATTAAATCTATGACATATTTCTCTAATCTAAATAACAACTTGAAAAAAATGGAGAGATAAGAAATGAAGAGGAGTTAAATCTGGGATCCGAATTGAGTTTGTGAGTTAATATGTTTTGATTAATTAAACTTTCAACAAATAAAATATTGTTACATATTAAATGAAAATTCTAATCATTTTTTCTAAAGATTTTGTTAAGGGAAAGGGCAAAATAGGGCCCAAGGTGGATGAGAAGGGTTTTTAGAGCCCAAAGGTGGATGAAAAGGACATTTTAGAGCCCAAAGGTGCAAGAAGGGTATATTTGTACCATTTCCAATACTTAAATGGTAATTTAGGCCCTTCTCCGTATTAAAAATGGTAATAATTTGGGCTCTAAGAGAATTAGATGGTTAACCGAGAAGGTGTGAGGCTAAACGTCTCAGCACCCGAAACCTGTGTTTTGCCGACATAGGGATGGTTCGATCCTAACTTTGGAAGACCTTATCTTTTCCTTTATGAGAATGACTGTACTGGCCATATTATATTGAAATCTAGACTCATGCGGCAAACATGGGTTGGGGCTTAGCCGGTCGAGCGTTGATCGGACCCACATAGCCCGTGGTGTTGAATAGAAGTCGGTGATACCATCTAGTTCAAAAGTAACAGATAGAAAGTTTATTGTTTTCTCATAATGGAATTTTCTAAGGATATTTTATCGTTATTGTGTTGGAAGTATTTTAAATGCCTACTTTTAAGATAATGTATATTGTATCTATTTTGGTTGTTCTGTGTACCACTACATTCCACGTACTGGCTGTCTTCGGGAGAATACATCATTTTATGATGTAGGTCCTGAGGCACCTTCTCATGGTACTATGCAATGCTAGATTCTTCATACAAGTTCAACTTTTGGTGAGCCCTCCATATTTCCGAAGGCACCTTTATTGATAGACCTTGCAGTCTTATATTTTATGGTATTGCCGGGGCCTTGTCCCGACATTGATGTTTTTTTCTTATGTTAGAGGCTTCGTAGACCTATGTAGATATTTTCTAAATATTTTTTTCCCAACACTTGGTTAACTTTTAATTACGTATTAAATAGTTTTTCTCAAATGGGTCTTCATTCCACAAATGTTTTATTGAATGTGCTCACGATGTTATGCTAAGGGGTCATCTCGGGCTTTCATTGGTATCGGTTGCCCATCACGTCAAGGGCTTGGTCTTGGGGTATGGCAGTATTGATGCTAGGAAGGTGCATAAGACATCCTTCATGTATATGCCTATCAAAGATGCTCAACTTTCTGAAGACTTATCCTACGAGGAAGTACCAATTTCTATCTTAGATAATGAAGTTAGGAAGCTCAGAACCAAAGAAGTAGCCTCAGTAAAGGTGTTGTGGAGAAATAATAATATCGAGGAACTGACATGGGAAACCGGGGAAGAAATGAGGAAAATGTATCCCTAGTTATTTACGACCTGAAGATAGTATAGAGGTAAGTCATACCTTATGTTCTTGATATTTTTCCTACTGTGAAAATATGAACAGGTTTGAACATGTGCAAATGATTGCATTTATTTGTATATCGTTGTATCGCCTTGTGAGGCACAATGTTGGACTTTTGTTGAGTTTCAGGTTTTTAGACAGTCCTAATTACAGAGGAAACTCTCCCAAAATTTCTAAGAAATCCTAAAAGACTATAGCTTTATACACATTACCCTCATTCGAGGACCAATGATTCTAAGGGGGGAAGGATGTAACACCCTGTACCTTTCAACAACTATACGACTAAGTCAATATCGATAAGATACTTAAGCTCAGGGTGGTGAGGAGGTACTTTGGCCTTGAATTTGAAATGGACAAATATATATAAGTGTTAAGTCAAAGTATAAGGATGAGGGTTTGGAAACTGAGATAAAATAAGAGAGGTGCTTGCTCTACTTACGTAAGTTCATAGGTGACAAGTAGGTGCATCACCTACTTACGCAAATGAACTAAGTTACAAGGGCCTATCACGGGCAGAAACTCCATGGATTATTAGGCCTAACGGTAGCCCAAATGAATCTTAGAGTTGTCCCATCAAAGTTGAACCAAATCTGGACCAAACAACTACAAAAGGTAGCCACCAATGTTGACCACATTTTGACCCAAGAGAAGCCCAAAATCAGCCACAAAACTTAACCCATTTGAGGCCCAAGATAAGGCAAATTTTGGGCCAAGTTTCTTGACCCATTTTGGCCCAAAACTACTCAAAAATTCGGCCAAAAAGGCCCCTTATACAGACCCTTTTGTTGATCAATATTGATGACAAAAATCTGGAAATATTTTTACTAGAACTCTCTGTTATTTTCTCTCTTGGTGGCAGCTCCTTATCTCCCTTAGGGTTCTTAGAACTCCAAGATTTCTCCAAGGTTAAGGTATGATAAATCACTTATGATTTTGGTACTAATCTTCTACATATAGATAGAGAGTCATGTAGTGAATAGCTTGTGAAAGATGGTAGCCCTTTCAATAAGATTGTACACTAAAAAATTGTGTAATAATTAAGGGGTTTCTTCTTGTCTTGTTGGCGTATGTGTAGTGATTAATAAAGCTCTTCAAGACATCAAGAAAAGGAGGATAAGAACACCTCTTAAAGTATGGTAATTACTCTGCCCATAATCATCTTTTTGGATTGATATTCGGATGAATAAATGTTGTTGAATTGTTGTTAAGAACTCATGGGGACGGTGATCAGAAGCTGAAGGTTTAATGTGTTGCTATTGTATTTCGGTGTGGTTAGTTGTGTAGGGGATGTTTGATATGTTTTATATTGTTGTAGGCAGTAGGTTGGTGTGTGTGTGATGTGTATTAGAATGGGGGTGAAAGGTGTGATGATACACCCTTTAATTAATATCAATACGTAAATCTGCCCGGGAAATATTTAGCTACTATTTTGGCAAAGTTGAATCATGTTTAAGAGCTTAAATTAGCTTCATTATACCCTTATTTTGTAGATTAACTTAATAAAGGAAAGGCCAAGTTGTGGTAAGCGAAATCTTCGGAAGGAACGAGGTATGTTAAGGCTTCTTTATTCCTTATCGGCATGAATCTAGAAATGGAACTTTAAATCTCCGAAAAAAGGAATTTGAGTATTTTGTTGTAAGAGAGATGATTTGGTAACTTAACAACTCTTAAGGAACTAAGTGATACATTATGGTTATTCAAGTTGCCTTCTTATAAAAATATGATTCTTTTTGCATGAAACGTAAGCTATCCTTTTATCAAGTTTCTTCTTTGTATTGTGATCCCTAATCAAGCTTTGGAGAGTATAAAAGGAAGATTAGCAAGTCAAATCCCTATCATAGTTGTTTAGAAAGTTGAGTCCAACATCTAGTAAGTCAAGGCTAAAGAAGTTATCTAAATGAACCTTCATAACTAACAAGAGTAGCTTTGAAGGTCAATCTAGTAATACACTTATTATGCATGGATTACGTGTTAGTGTACATCGAGGTGCTACTGCTGTTTTTAGGCTATTATATAAATAGTGTGCACCGAGGTTCTACTAACTTATTGAGGCCATTATAAATATAGTGTGCACCGAGGTTCTACTACCATATTGAGGCCATTATATACATATTGTGCGCCGAGGCGCTACTGCCATATTCAGGCAATTATATATAGGGTGCACCAAGGCGCTATTATGGTTTATCTTGTGTTATAAAGAGTGAGTTGTTGTGTGAGTTAATGCAGTCATTGTGTTCTAAAACGAATAAAGGATAAAAGAGCTTAACGAGTCTTACCGATTAAAGTTTACAAGTTTCATATTATATCATGTTCAGATTTACTACTTGCAACTTACTATTATGTTTCTACCTTACATACCAGTACATTATTTTTGTACTGACGTCCCTATTTCCTGGGCGGGGGGGGGGGGGTCTGCATTCATGCCTGCATGTCAAGACAGATCCCCAGACAGACCTTTTCAGTAGGAGCTGCATATGTCAGTCATTTTAGTAAGCTCCATTCTTCCTGGATCTGACGAGTGAGAGGTATAACTTATATTTTGATCAGGTTATGTATATGTATAGTTAATGGGTAGTCCAAGGCCCTGTCCTGGCTATGAGATATTTTATTTACTCGTAGAGGCTTGTAGATATGTATATATATATCAGTGTTAGGTATGGCCTTGTCGGCCTTGTTATTACATATCTACTATGATATTAGCCTTGTCGGCCTTGAGTTGGTTACCTATTGTTGAGCTATGAGTGTTTCTAATTTCTATATTTAGTGACCTTGTCAGGCTCAGACCCCTAGCAAGTTCAATAGAGATACACTCAATTTTGGTACCCTTGGCCTTTTGGGGCTTCGAGTGCCAGTCATGCCTCCCCTATTTTAGGGCATGACAGGATTGGTAACCTGGTTGTTCATTAGGTTTTTATGACCATTTGTCTATGTTAGAGCTTTAACTTTGGAAATCATTGACTTATGCCAACATTCTTAGCTAGTATGCTTGAAATCAAATTCTAACAATTTTGTTAACTCTGAAATGTGAAAATTGGTCTAGTTAGACCCTTGGTCTGGGCTTGAGGACTTTCGGTTGGGTTCTATCTCACTTTTTGAGATTTTAGGCCAATAAGAGTTAAAAGTTTTTTATTATTGGAGCATCAGATTCAAAACTTGACGATTCCATCAACTATGGAATGTCGAGTTTGGGTTAGGTCGGTAGTTGGTTTGAGTACTGGGTGATTCGGGCTTATTTTGAGTGTTTGGTTGGAATTTCCAAGTGTTGACTTGGGTCAATATTTCTTTGAAACGACCTCATATGGATGTTTTGTTAATTCCGCAATGTCATTTCCACTATAATTACATGTTTGGTTTGCATGTATTGGTTTTGATTTTACCTAGAACCTCTCGTGGGAGTATTTCAAATTGTTGGTATTTCTGCACTAGAGTAGTGCTCAGGGAAATCGCGCAAGAGCACCACTATCGTGCCCTTGGCACTTTCTCCCTTGCCCAGGCGCGATCGCCCTGGTGCATGTGTTACTCCTTTAGTGCGATTGCACCAGGGGACTGCGATCGCGCCATTGCACTTCCAAATCCTTTAGAGAGATTGCGCTTGGTAACCATGATCGTGCAGCTCTGCAACCTACAATATAAATTGCTAGTTCCTCAAAATTTCCAGCCATTTTCTCATTTCCCTCTCACTCTAAAACCTTTTCCCTCACCTAAAACTTGTACTAAATCATTTCCCAGCCACGATAGTTCATCAATTTGAGGATTTTATTATCTCCCCCTTTGATTTGGTAAGTCCCTCTTCTCCAATTCATCCATTGTTATGGCTAAAACCTTCATTAAATCTTCTTAACTTACCTTAGGGTTATTGTGTTTTAGCTGTTGTTTGGGTCTGCTCGGTCATTGAGATGCGTGTGTCACCTTGTTGCCCTTTTTCCCTCCCTCTGTGGTAGGTAATTCTCCGCTTTTATTCTTGATTATGCTAAGTTCTCGCATTTTTTATTCCTCTTCTTCTTTGTGCTCAATATCTGAGCATGTGTTCCTGGCTAGGTTGGGAACATCGTGGTAACTTTAATTTCTGGCTTAACTATTAGCAATATGGGTGTCACTGGTTTTGTTTTGACGCATAGCTTTCATTTTTGATAATGTGATTGCCTATTGGGGCCTCTCCGAGCAGTTCAAGCTTAGGCTTTAGCTTTACAGTAGCATATCATCGGACGCCAGGTATGTTATGGCTTACCCACCTTAGACATTGCATATAGGATATCATTGTAGTATATAGCATCTTTTGATTGAGTTTTCAAGGTTGACACCCCATACTTTGTCCGCTTCTTCCTGTCTGTTTTATTTTCCTACATTGACTTTAATATTTGATCTTATTTTGTAGTATTACCCTTGTGGCCCTGGGTGGCCTTTGTATTTGCCTTTGGACCATAGATGGTGGATTTGGGAAATGTACATGAGTCCTGAATATTAATTTATGATTTATGAGCTTGTTATCTATGATGTAGAGCAAATTGAGCCTGTGCAGGGCCGATAGGTTGATTGTGAGCCTTTGGGCTATTGATTATATTCGAGCATATCATCATTATCATGCAAAAGGGTTTTCTGCATTTGATTTACTACTATTATGGTTGTGGTACTAACTAATGCTGATTTTTTAAACCTTGCATGGTCTCGAGGGCCTGTTTTCAGTATAAATGGCTTAAAATGGATTTAAACTGATTTTATGCATCTTTTTGGAGTAAAAGAGATTTTGAGATGATTTTCTACTAATTTAAAATTGATACTAGACTCGACTGGGCTTGAGTGCTAAACATGATTTATTACTGATTTTAATATGATACTAGGCTCGGCTAGGCCGGAGCACTAGACATAACTTTTTGTATTGATCTTAGACCTTGATAGATTCTCGACATGGTTATTGAGATATTGAGAGTTGTATATGGCCGCGGAAACCTCTATGGCCTTGTTGGTCAAGACTAGGGGCTACAGGCTGAGAGTGCCATAAGAGGGGTATATGGAGGAGTAGAGGTATATCGGGGAAGCCTTCCATGGGTCCTACTTGTTGGGCCTATGTGCGCCAGTAGAGGTGCATAGGGTACCACCTGTCATTTCATAGCATATCATACATTGTTTACAGTTCCACCCTTCTTTGCTATTTGTTGAGTGTATACTCCAGTAGTATGGGGTGTCGTAGGGTTTGTTTTTAGTTGTATGTGTTCCTCCTATGTATGGAAACCTATTGGTACTGTAGGTATATTAGCTTACTCGTTCTTATTATAGTTGCTGGTTAGTTTTTTCTTTTACGTCATCCTTTCCTTATGGATTATACTGCTAGCATGATTATGTATGTTGCTTTTCCCTTTTTCCCCTTTTATTGAGGTTAGGGGTATACCGGCATATTCATAAACTCTCTGTATATATTGTTGTTGCAAGGATCCAGGTGTGTTATCTACCCTTTCACCTATGTTCTGTGATATACCTTATGTGGCTAGCATAGTATACTTGTTTCTTCTTGTCTTCTATTTGTTGCTAGCTTCCATGTATTTTCCTCTATTTGTTTCTGTGACTACTTCTTTCTTATATGCTATTTATTGCTTTTATATCTTATATATGCTTAGTCGGCCTATGATGCCCTACTAGGTACCCGTTGCTTTGCAGTTGGTGCTCATACTACACTTCTGCATCTTTCGGGTGCAGATACTAGCGTGAGATATCGCCATTAATTGTGTGGATACTCGTGAAGCTTTTGGGCATCCGAGACTAGGGTAAGCTCCAGACGACCGAGGCATGACCTTATCTCTTCTTTTGGCACTTTTTACTCTTTTGCTATTCAGAGACAGTTGTATATATTTACTATTGTATTCTTTCTTATACACTGTACATTTAGTAGTGGATTCTGTACTATGATACCAGGTCGTGGGATGGCTTAGCTTTATATATACATGCTCGAGTTGTTCTATTTCTATACTTCTTTATCTTGCTTCCACTTATATTGCTTCTTGCATGATTTACTTAGAGAGTAGTCCATTACTAACTGTTTTGGGATATGTGGATTGGTTCGCCTACATGAGAGTTGTTTAGGTGCCATCATGACCTTTGAAATTGGGTCGTGACATAACATTTTGAAATCGTGGTACTATATTGGAGGTGGTCTAATTTGGAAATAGAGGATCAATTGAGTTTCATGTTTAATAGAATCAATATGACATTTCTTGCTTGCTATTTTCAAAAGATTGGTTCTTTTATGATATCCTTATTTCCAGATCTTTGGAATAGCCGAGTACTTTGTGCTCTATTTGAAAGATTGTTCTTGATGAAAATTGTTGATGCTTGGCTATATAACAAGTTTGTGCATCCTTGGCATGTTGAGAGGATTGATAGCGCTAAAACTAACCTTCATTCCTTGAGTTCCTTGTTGTTGTTTGTTTTCACTATCATTTCACTAGGTTTGGATTCTTGGACGAATTATTTTCAAGAAAGGGAGAATGATGCAAGCCGAGTTTCCTTAAAATCTTGCATACAAAGCCGAGTTATGGAGTTTGTAGACTTTTATCGAGTCACTAATCTAGAGGCTTAGAGGGGTGCTTGGGATGAAGACTTAACAGTCATAACTTGCTCAAATGGACGAAATACAAGATGGCCATGCTAGTGAAGAAATGAGCTAAGGATGCATATGTCTATTTCATGAATTCTCATGAATTCAACAAAAGGAAGACAACCAAACAAGGATCTTTCTTTACTAAGGGTATATTTGTAATATCTAGTGTCTTTCTTTTCTATCCTATTATAAGTAGTAGTTCTTCTTATTTAGATTATAGTTATTATTGAAGACTAAATACTCATTGAGTGTTTGTGAGCTGGTTGAAGCTTTTGATTGTGTTAAATTTTGAAAAAGGTTGCTTGGAAATTCAATTCCCTTGAGGTCTTTGTCACGACCCAACTACTTGTGAGTGACACCCACACTAACCCTCCTGTGAGAGAACTAACTAACACAAAACTCAACCTTATTACTTAACCAATTTTAGAAAAGATAGAATGAAAACCAACTTAATTATGATCATAAAGAAAGTCAAACTAATATAAATAAAATACGAAATATTCACTAACTAAAGTATCCCCAAGAATTGAAATTTATCATACAAGAACTCTAATAAAAATCATGTTTAAGATATCCACACATAGCCAAAATAAATAAAGAAATATCAAAGAGTTCCATTATCCAGAAGAAGGACAACAACTCGAAGAGGATCCATGTCATCTTGAGAAGTAGTGCTCTCCCTTGGATCAAGGTTCAGTCGCCTAGGCTATTCGAGGTCGCGTCTCAGTCTATGGAACACAATCTGCACTCAACAAAATAAGAGTACACGATAGAATCAATAAAAAACACTATGTACTGGTAGGTATCATAGCCCAACTCAGTTTAGAACATGTATATAATCAAACCAAATAACAAGTAAGAGGCATTCCAACACTTAGCAAGTAATCCAGTTAATAGATCATCATTTCAAGTCCAGTAAACAATAGAAGTATCAAGTTCAATAAGTCACCATAAGAATGTGGGAGAAATCAATTTCAATAGTTACAACACACGGAAACTAGGTCCATCTAACTCTTATCAATGGAACAATCACATCTAGTCTCATCTCAGCCCACAGTACTACTTCACCATGCCTGACCATGAAACAATGCAATAGTAATGAAAGGTGTACACACATGCTAATGTGTCTTATTTATGCCCAACAAGCCATGACCTGTAAGGGACACAAAAGGTCCATGTACCCGTCAAAATCATTTTCCATTGTTGCAAATATCAGTTGTATCAGCATGGTACTCGATCTGATACTGTGTGACTATGTCAACCTATTCCTTCTGGAACCATTTTCCATAGGAGTAAATATCAAACTGTACACATATGGTACCCGATTTCACAATGAATGATAATGTCAACACACCTATCATTCTCAGACCTATCTCTCCGGATACACAATGCACTAAATCACATGTACACTTATTCATCTAACATTATGCATCAACTCATGTACCCTAACTTATTCATTCATGCATAATATGAAAACACATACTTTTCAACCATGTCTGAAGACCAATCAGAAATTATGTAATGTAACCACATATATATACAAAAATGGGTCTAAACTCTAACTAAAACCATAACCTACCTTGAGTGAAGAATTACTACCCGTAAGGTACATTGCAATTGCCTTTCCCTTCCTTAACACTTTGGAATGTTTAAGATCTATAAATAACATATACAAGAGTAATTAATCATTTACTATTCATTTCATGCCTTGAAAATTTAACCCTCTAATTCAGTCCTTAACTGAGGTTTGTAGTATTCTCCAAGGGTCAATTAATCATTTACTAGTCTCACCACATTCATAAAATAAACATCCAAAGGGTTTCTAATCAAGTTAACCCCCTTTTAGCCATTTTTATGCCTAATGGTCTCACCTTTATGGAACCCCAGGTTCCCCATTAGCCGTAAACATGCTAAGAACCATTAATTTCATGCTAGCAATCATAAAAAACACATTCTAGGATCAATTCTAGATTAAATTGCACCTACCTATTGAGTTTTCCCCAAGTATTATACTTTTAGGAATTAAACTCAAGAATTCCACCATTAATTTTCCCTCTAAAGGTACTACAAGGATTAATGATCATTAAATGACGGGTTAACAGAGTTACTTACCTCAAACAAAGGAATTCACTCTATTTCTTGGTAATAACGTTTCTTGGAGCTATAAAATGCAATAGGAGTTTGTGAGAAAATAATGCAAAAAACTTAATAAGTACAAGTAGTCAGCCTGTCATCTCGTCATGATAAGTCGTTTCTCATCACGAAGAGTCATCACAATGAGGATTGGTTCATTAGGATGGATCATCACGATGAGGTGCCCCTTATGAGGTGCCCCTTTGTCATGATAAAGAACAATTTCTAAAATATTGGAAACTTTCCCCGAACCCCTTATTTCACAACACACTTCATTATTTAGACAACACAAATTAATTGTTATGCAGAAACTTCCATAACTGGAGTTCTACAAATCCAATTCCTGTCCTGAAACTTTCTATCAGACCTTACGATAGTCGACTATCGATAATTGGACTCCACACTCCCATATAACAAATCAAGAAACCAAAACTGTGTCTAAGGAACTGAACAATAGTTTTTTGTCAAAGCTTACCCTAGCCTGAGATTTTATCAACTCTCATCCTAGGAACTTTTGTAGTTGGGTACTTATTCACTTACTTAACTATAATAATGGGATAGGTCATTACATCAGATACCAATTAAATAATCATTCACCCTCGAACAACAACTAGAAGAAAATAAGAGAAAGAGAGGATTACCTAAATCGGTGAACAAGTAAGGATACTTGATTCGCATGTCCACTTCACTCTCCCAATTGGCCTCCTCAATAGGACAGTTCTTCTACTGGACCTTCACAGATGCAATCTCCTTAGCCCTTAATTTCAAGACATCTATATCAAGATTAGCAACAACCTCCTCTTCTAAGAGAGGTTTTCATCCAACAGGACCGAATCCCAGTAAGTTATGTAGTCACTATCTCTGTGGTACTTCTTAAGCATGGACACATGAAATACAGGATGAACTCCCAAAAAACTTGGAAGCAACATAAACTTATAATAAATTGGCATCACACTCTAAAGAATCTTAAAGGGACCAATATATCTCCTACTCAACATACCACACTTATCAAATTGCATAACACACCCTTCATGGGTGAGACCTTGAGCAAAGCTTACTCACCTTCCATGAAATTCACATCCTTTACTTTCCTATCCACATACTCCTTTTGCCGGCTTTGAGACGCTAGAAGATTACCTTGGTTGAACTTCATTCTTTCCATAGAATCACTCAAAAGATCAGTACACCAAGTGTCACTTCAAATGAATCAAACCAACCAATGGGAGATCTACATCTCCTCTCATAATGCTTCAAATAGAGCCATATCTATGCTCGAGTGATAGCTTTTATTATAAGCAAACTCAGGTAACGATAGATACTAGTCCTAATGACCCCCAAAATCCATTACACACGCGTGAAGCATGTCCTCCAATACCTAAATCGTACACTCAGATTTCCCGTCAGTCCGAGGATGAAAATTTATACACAGGTCAAACCTAGTACCCAACTCTTCATGCAACATTTGCCAAAATTTAGAGGTAAACTAAGTACCTCAATTAGAAATAATGGAGATAGGCACTCCATGTATTCATCTTTCTTATGATTGATCATGGCTAGATTAGCCACATTGTAAGTTACCTGAACATATATGAAGTGTGCAGACTTCGTCAATCTATCTACAATAACCCATATGGAATCATATTTTGCCAACATCTTATGAAGGCAAACCATATGATCCATGGTTATTTTATCCCATTTCCACTCAGGAATGGGCATTGTCAGAAGAGGACCACCAGGATATGGTTTTCATACTTCACTTGTTGATAGTTCTAAAACATAGCCACAAAATCAAATATATCTCTCTTTATTCTACCTCACCAATAGTGCTGCTTCAAATCATGGTACATCTTGGTTAGACCAATATGTACAGAATACTTAGAACAGTAAGACTGATACGCCCAAATTACAACTCCAATTACGAAGCGTAAGCGGTCGTCGTCAAATATAGAACCCAACAGAGGTTGGGGTCGATCCCACAGGGAATAAGGTGCAAATTAAGTCGTTAGTGAATTAGATGACTAGTAATCAATAGTTTTCGGTAAAGAGTGGGGTTTGTGTGAACAATATTTGATCAAAACAAATAATAATGTACGATGAATAATCAATATGAGAGTGAACTAGGGAAGTGTTCACCATGGCGTCGTAACAATTTTGACTCAAAGCTTAACCGGGTTCTTTCTATATGCATATCACGATGTGATTGAATTAATGGTATCATCTAAACGTTTCTCAACCAAGTAGACGAATTTTCTTTTTAATTCTCTCGAACTTGAAAAGGTGAACTTTCTTATTTCAATCCTAAACATCAAGTAGATTAATCTAGTTACAACATTAATCATAAGATGAGAGTTGGTAGTCTCGAATCCTCGTAGTTAATAAAATTTCCCGGCTTTAATCTCTTTGCTCAAGTAAATTAAACCTAGGCATATTCTACTATTTGCAACCACTAGAAAACGTAAATAACGAATGATTAACAACGTGAAAACATATAAATTGAACCCGACGCTACCCGGAATCTATATTGCTACTTTTGCCATGGCTCCCACAACCCTAGTTGTGGGAAGTTAGTGACTCATGCTATTAGGAGAAGAGAAGAAAATCATATTCATAATAAAGAGAAAAGATTCTTACAATATAATGAACACAAGCTTCAATTATCCAAGAACAAGAAACCAAGATCCCACGAACAATGGAAGAACAAGATGATGAAGAAGAAAAACGTGTAGTGTCGTGTTTTCTCTCCAAAAACTCGCTCAAAAGTCGACTAAAAATATCCTAGAACTATTGGGTAATGCTTGATAAAATAACCCTAACACAGGGTATTTATAATAGTGCAGGAAATTAAGTACAAAAATAAATCGTTCGGAATCCGTGTCGCATTGACGGCCCACCCTGACGGACCGTCACAGGCGTGACTGGCCGTCACAGTGGCCGTCACCACTAGGCAGTGGTGCTGCCTCACTTGACGGCCAAGTTGACGGACTGTCACCTTGGTGACTGGCCATCACGGTGGCCGTCACCACTAGGCAGTGTTGCTGCCTCACTTGACGGTCAAGTTGACGGACCGTAACCTTGGTGACTGGCCATCACGGTGGCCGTCACTCTTATCCAGAGGGTCTTTTTGCTCGTATTTCCTTCCGTTTCTATGTTTGTCTCTCTTTCCTACAAACATAACATAAAACATCAAAAACGACGACGGTTACTTGAGAACTTACGGTTATTCTTAGTTTAAAGGAGTCAAATGTGCCGTAGAATGACGACACATCAACACCCTCAACTTAGACGTTCGCTTGTCCTCAAGTAACATGACATAAAATAAAAACAATAAGACAACTCAACTAAGAAAATAAACTCGTGTTACTAGCAAATCATGGCCCTTCAACAGTTCATTAAATTTTTAAATCAAGCCCCCTAGTAGCACACAAATGTATGAAACGTTAACTTGCAAGGATCCAAACATGTCATTCCCATATGATAGAATGTTCCACATACACACGCGCAGCTATCCTAACAGTCAATAGACAATACAGAAATCTTGGTGCCCTCACCACAAAGAAGTCCCACACACAAGATTTGGGACTAGGTAAGGCACTCACACTCACAAACAATTTCAAACAATGCACATGCGATGCCATAAGCTTGCCCTTACTATTCTATTTCAGTTTTTCAGAAAGCCGCTCAGGATCACTACAGGACTTGTTTTGGCTTGTAATGAGGCTTCGGGTGCAGGTTGGATATATTTGGGGAATAGTGACTAAACCCTCCTTGGAATCACCGACCTACTATTTCCACTTAACTTTACTCTGTCCATCCTTATTCACCTTTTTATTCCCTTCTTTCTAGCTACAGGTGCGGCCTCTTTATTTTAAAAATTCCTTTTATCTCTTTTTCTTTCTTTTTCAGCTCTTTTGGTTTCTTTTTCTTTCTTTTCTTAGACACACACCCGACATTTTCATTCTATCCACAACCAATCTTATCCATCCTATTTTTCTTATCATTTACCTCTATAGTAGCGATCCTCAACTTAGGCTGATTGCCTGAGTTGAGGAGCACGATGTCCAAGGAAGGACCAGGGCCAAAATAGGGATTCAAAGTTAAACAGGAGTGGTGACAGGTTAATGAAAGAATAGGGTCAATTATGGCTCAAACAGGGATCAAAAGGATTATTTGCATTTGGACGGTCTTATAGGCTAAGTGGAATGCACACAAAAAGGGCATGTGATCCTTTCCTAAGCAACCAACTTCAAACTTAACAAAAATAGACCGGGCAAGTTCTAGATGCATGCACAGAGTAAGAATTTACAACAATAAGCTCACACACACTTGGCACCAAGAAACCATACCACTACAAACTATAAAAACATCAGCTCGGCTTAAGCATACTTATTAAAATCACAACCACACAATGACATTCAAGGATCCAGAACAGTCAATCGTTTCAAACATAAGTACAAAATCAACTTTACTTTTTTTTTTCCAGAGGGGGATCCTTTTAGTTTAACTTTGCAAAAAGCTGCCATGCTTGACACCAGGAGACAACACAAACAAGATTTAAAATGACAACCTAAACATGCCGGTTCTACTAGATAGCACACCGGAGGGAAAAGAAACACGACAACAAAAACCCTCGGTGGTGAACGACTCACAGGTATCCCAACACCCTCAACTTAGACTCATGCATTGTCCCCAATGCATACATGTGAAAGATAAAACCGTGAGAGAAAGGAATACTTGTGAAGCCTATGAGACTCAGAGTCTACCATGATGTTGGAAACCGCCAGGGTCTCCAAAGCATGAGAAATCGATGGAGTAGGTGCCTGCAACATCCTCCTATTGAGCCTCAACTTTCTCTTTTATCGGCTCCTCAGCTAGTCGAGCCAACTTCTTTACTCTTTCTAACTCTTTTTCTTTGCTGGTTCTCTTGCGGTGTTTTCTTTTCCTTGATTTGTTCTCATCGCCTGGCTCTACAAGTTTCTCTTCTTGCGATTGCAGCATCATTCTCACACCAACTAGAGTCTTGACATAACCCTTCTCCTCAATATGCTCATCCATAGGGGCTTCATCAACAACATTTATAACCGAGACCACTCTCATGTCTCTTGGTGGCTTCATCAATTTACACGCATCAAACTTGACCAATTCATTGTTTAATCTGAATGTCAGTTCGTTTCTTTCCATGTCGACCAACACTCTTGCAGTGGCTAACAATGGTCGTCCCAAGATTATGGGAACTTCAAAGTCCACTTCGCAATCTAAGATCACAAAGTCAGCTGGGAATATAAACTTACCAACCTTTACCAGCACATCAGACAATATTCCCACCGGTCGCTTTACTGAACGGTCAGCCATTAACACCCTCAAGGTAGTTGGTTTGGGCGCTCCCAAACCCAATTGTTTATAGATTGACAGCGGCATCAAGATGATGCTAGCACCAAGATCACACAAGGCTTTTTCAAAGTAGAATTTCCCAATAGTACAGGGAACAGTAAAAGCACCTGGATCTTCCTTCTTTTCCACTAACGATCTTGAAGAAATAGCACTGCAGTGGTGGAGGTCATCTTCTGGTTCAAAGCTCACTGTCCTCTTCTTGGTAATCAAGTCCTTCATGAACTTGGCATATCCGGGCATTTGTTCAAGAGCGTCCACCAGTGGGATGTTCACTGATATCTTCTTGAGCATGGTCATGAAATTTAGGAACTTGCCATCTTCCACTTTCTTCTTCAAACGTTGTGGGAAAGGAGGCGGTGGCCGAGGCATCATAGTCGGAAGTTTTTCAACTTCCTTGCTTTTATCCGAGGGACTTTTCGTACCATCCTCTGCCACATTTTCATCCGCATCATCACCTTTCTGAGTCTGAATTACCGGATGTGATTCCGATAATATTTTACCGCTTCTTGTAGTGATCGCCATACAACTCGCATCATTCCTCAGGTTTTGAATGGTGTCGCTCGGCAAGGTACCTGTCTTCCTTTGATTTAGAGACGCCGAGATTTGACCCACTTGCTCCTCTAATTGCTTGATCAAGGTGGAATGTGAATCCACTACCTGACTCATTGTTGATAGTTCGGTCTTCATCTCCTTTACCGCGGAGTCAGTAGATTCCACCTTCAGAAGCATCTTGGCCATCATGTTCTCTAGTTTGGACATCCCTGTCTCATTAGCTTTGTCACGATTCCCAGGTGGTATATACAACCCACCTCCATCAGTTTTATTCTTCCAGTTCCCTTGATCGCGGTCTCTGTAGCCAGCTTTTTCATAGTAGTTGTCCCTCTGATAGTTTCGACCTTGGTTTCCCTGACCATTGGCCTGGAAACCACCCAAATAATTTGCCTCCTCATCAGGTTCAAACTATGCTGCTCTACCTTGGGAACCCACTACTTTCACTTTCTCAATATTTCATGACAACAAATGCTTTGTCAGTAGGTCCATTTGCGTCTTCAGATGGGCCATATCTTGGTCCCGCTCTTCCTCCTTCCTGCGCTGCTCTGCTGACATACCAACTGTATAAGTGCTAGCTGTTACCTCTGTATCACGTGTATGCCAGGCCCTGTTGGTTTTGGTGAGCCTGTCCAAAATAGTTGTGGCCTCAATAAAAGTGAGACCCATAAATGCTCCACCTGCTGCATTATCCAATGTCGGCTTGGTAGCCAAATTCAGTGCCCTGTAGAACGTTTGCATCAAACAATCTTCGGTCAACTGATGGTTTGGGCATTGTGTCAGCTTTTTCTTGAACTGCAACCACGTCTCATGTAACGCCTCATGAGGTTGTTGTCTGAAGTTGCTAATTTCATCCCTCAACTGTATCATCTTAGAGGGAGGAAATAACCTTTCTAGGAAAGCTCCTTCAACTCTCTCGTTGTGATAGAGTCAGGGGTTAGCTCTGTCAACCATAATGCTGCCTCATCAGACAGAGACAACGAAAACAACCTGAGCCTGATCGCTGTCTGACTTACTCCAGACAATTCGAACAATTTGCAGATACCCACAAAATTCATCAGGTGTCGGTTTGGATCATCACCAGCAACACCACAGAACACTCCTCTCAAATTCAACAGCTGAATCATTGTGCTAGTAATGTTGAACTTGGCCCCGGGCGCTAGCGGAGTAAAGTCAATAGCGCCCGTGGAACCAACTCCTTCTAAATCGATATCCTCATCATTCAAGTGATGCTTAGCCTGTTGTTCTGCAGCGAGCCTTACTGTCTCCTCTTGTTGTACATTCATGGTTTGCCTTAGCGTTCTTGCGAGCTCGGGGTCGTAGGGTAATATTGGTAGAGCATCGGGTATTCGGCATGCACAACTATGTACCCTGTAATAAACAAAAACAACAAATAAAAATAAAAGCAGGAAATATGAATAAGAGTCAAATAAACACACCAGACTTAATAAACAACCGTAATTCCCCGGCAACGGCGCCAAAATTTGATACGGGCAAATTACAACTCCAATTACGAAGCGTAAGCGGTCGTCATCAAATATACAACCCAACAGAGGTTGGGGTCGATCCCACAGGGAATAAGTTGCAAATTAAGCCGTTAGTGAATTAGATGACTAGTAATCAATAGTTTTCGGTAAAAAGGGGGGTTTGTGTGAACAATATTTGATCAAAACAAATAATAATGTACGATGAATAATCAATATGAGAGTGAACTAGGGAAGTGTTCACCATGGCTTCGTAACAATTTCGACTCAAAGCTTAACCGGGTTCTTTCTATATGCATATCACGATGTGATTGAATTAATGGTATCATCTAAACGTTTCTCAACCAAATTGACGAATTTCCTTTTCAATTCTCTCGAACTTGAAAAGGTGAACTTTCTTATTTCAATCCTAAACATCAAGTAGATTAATCTAGTTACAACATTAATCATAAGAGGAGAGTTGGTAGTCTCGAATCCTCGTAGTTAATCAAATTTCCCGGCTTTAATCTCTTTGCTCAAGTAAATTAAACCTAGGCATGTTCTACTGTTTGCAACCACTAGAAAACGTAAATAACGAATGATTAACAACGTGAAAACATATAAATTGAACCCGACGCTACCCGGAATCTATATTGCTACTTTGGCCATGGCTCCCACA
This sequence comes from Jaltomata sinuosa, assembly GCA_003996215.1. Classification (NCBI taxonomy): domain Eukaryota; kingdom Viridiplantae; phylum Streptophyta; class Magnoliopsida; order Solanales; family Solanaceae; genus Jaltomata; species Jaltomata sinuosa. The sequence continues at coordinate 112,554 of QJPP01000240.1, read as the reverse complement.
ACCCTAGTTGTGGGAAGTTAGTTACTCATGCTATTAGGAGAAGAGAAGAAAATCATATTCATATTAAAGAGAAAAGATTCTTACAATATAATGAACACAAGCTTCAATTATCCAAGAACAAGAAACCAAGATCCCAAGAACAATGGAAGAACAAGATGATGAAGAAGAAAAACGTGTAGTGTCGTGTTTTCTATCCAAAACCTCGCTCAAAAGTCGACTAAAAATATCCTAGAACTATTGGGTAATGCTTGATAAAATAACCCTAACATAGGGTATTTATAATAGTGCAGGAAATTAAGTCCAAAAATAAGACATTCGAAATCCGCATCGCGTTGACGGCCCACCCTGACGGACCGTCACAGGCGTGACTGACCATCACGGTGGCCGTCACCACTAGGCAGTGGTGCTGCCTCACTTGACGGCCAAGTTGACGGACCGTCACCTTAGTGACTGGCCATCACGGTGGCCGTCAACACTAGGCAATGTTGCTGCCTCACTTGACGGCCAAGTTGACGGACCATCACCTTGGTGACTGGCCGTCACGGTGGCCGTCACTCTTATCCAGAAGGTCTTTTTGCTCGTATTTCCTTCCGTTTCTATGTTTGTCTCTCTTTCCTGCAAACATAACATAAAACATCAAAAACGACGACGGTTGCTTGAGAACTTACGGTTATTCTTAGTTTAAAGGAGTCAAATGTGCCGTAGAATGGCGGCACATCAAAGACTCAACTAGAATAATAGGGATAAACTTATCAATATGGGGCACACAGACTTGCCCTTTAATTCGAAGGGCACCTTAATAATAAATCATGGACTCCTTGGACTCACCCCGCCACATCTTATCATGAATATTATTCAATTTCACATCCTCGAATAGCTTTCCCTTAACCTGGTCAAGAAAAAAGGACCTCATCTCAACACATGCCAAGAATATACCCCTCTCTGACACTTCCAATCTCATGAAGTTGTTAGCTAGAGTCTGGATCTTTCTAGGTAATAGACGTTTAGTAGATTTTAAATAGGCTAAAATACCATTGTCATGACTCGAGTTCCCAGACATGATGGCACCTACAACCCCTTTGTAGGCGAACCAATCTCCATAGCCCAGAATGATTTGTAATTGGCTATTATCTAGCAAGCAAGTAGAAGAACGATATAAATAGCGGAAGCAAAGTAAATGAAAGAAGAAGTAGGAAACAAGAATATAAATAAACAGAAGCTAAACCAAACCCATGACCTGGTATCATAGTATAAGAGCCGCTACTAAATATATAGAGTACAAAGAATCCAAAAGAATATATACACACATCTGTCTATGAATAGCCAAAAGAGTTCAAGATATAAAAAATGAGCTAAAAGCTAAGCCCCGGTCGTCGAGAGCTCACCCTCGGTATGGAAGAGTCCAAAATCTGCCCGCATGAGTCTCCACAAATCAGCGGCGATGGCCCACACTAGGATTTGCACCAGAAAGATGCAGATTGTAGTATGAGCAGTAATTGCTAAGCAATGGGTACCAAGTAGGTATCATAGGCTAACTTAGAAAATATAAGATATAAAAGCAATAATATAACAAAACAGAAACAAGTAGTCACAGAAATAATAAATAGGTACACGGAAGCAAGCATAGAAGGATTACAAGGACAAAACAAACATGCTCGGCTAGCTACTAGACATATACATCACAGAACATAGGTGTATAAAGAAGAATGCACATGGGGTCCTTGCAGAAATAATATATTTAAAGAGAATTTAATAAGAAGGCAGTATACCGGTAACTTCAAGTCAAAAGGGAAGGAAGTAAAGCAAGTAAACAAACTCATACTTGAAATCCAATTCTACCAACTAAGTCAGTGCAATAATCCAAGTGTAACCATGAAGTATATACACTACAAGATCCTAAAAATAAATCATTATGTAAGAAACCGAATGTAACCATAATCAGGACCAACATCGCGATAGGATAATAATAAGTCTACCTAAAGTCCCAATGGGCGACCATACATCCAAGGAATGCATACAAGTGAAGACAAACCCTCCAGCATCCTATACTATCAGAGCATACACTCAGCAAATAGCAAACAAGGGTGGAATCTCATGCAAATGAATGATATGATGCAATAGTGAAAACCAGGTGGAACAGTAACTATGTATGTACCTTCCCCAGTACCTATAGGGCCAGCAGGTAGGATTGATAGAAGGAAACGACTCGTATACCTCAACTACACCATATACCCCTCCTCCAGCACACTCATCACATAGTTCTTGGTCCGGATCGGCAAGGTCCATGGAGGTCCCTGACCATATACTAAATCTCAAGTCTTAATATAACAGTCTGGAGTGTGTCCGGATCTAAATAAGTAACTGATAAACGCTCAAACATACTCTCCAAGATGGAGGTATTGGTGATCATCAAGCAAAACATATTTATAAGTACCCAATGGATGTTGGGGTCATACCCACAGAGACTTATAGATATCACAATGATGATTGTAATGAAATGATTTCACTAAGAGAGTAAGTGTTTGAAAACACCAAATTAAAGGATTGGGGAGAATTGGGATTCTGTCACAATAATCTCAATTCAAGCAAGACAGTAAAGTGAAACGGGTGTACAAATGAGAGTAGACGACTAGGGATGTGCATCCAATGGGGCTCCAATATAGGATAGGGTGATTTCTTATTCACACAAATTATCGCTCATTGACATAGGTAGCCTTGGTATTAGGTATGGTTGTTCATCTCTTGACCAACAACCATATGTCCAACAGTATCTGTTAAAGCACTATCAGTTTAACAAAAAACAACCAAGCTAAAGCTTAGGAAGGTCATACTATTTCTAGCTTAGACCCTTAAATGGGTCATTCCGTTGATATGAGAAATTTCTAGCCTCAATGTAAATGGAACCCCAAGTTCCCACTAGTAATTTCACATCCAAAGCTATGAAATTCTCTTTCAAGCAATAACATAACCAAGTAAGGAAAATCAATGTTTGCAACCACCAATTTTAGGATTAAAACTTGGTGAAACTACTAGACCGAAGTCAAGAATTAGCAACATCCACAACCATTTGTCAAGCACCCATTATCAACACATCCGTAGAAAATAAAATTAGCTACTCATTCTAAAGGAAAGATATATACCAATTGGGTAAGTCAAATTCCTCTCCATTCAAGTGTAATTTCAATATCTAAGCTCAGCTTTGTACACAAATGGTGAACTAAGAATTGGAAGAGAGAATTGATTGAAACCCTCTTCTTCTTCTCAGAGAGGAAATTTTTTCTCAAAGCTTAAATTTCTCAAGAGTATTCAGAACTGAAGAATTATTTTTACAATTGCTCCTAAAATGGGTTTAAATACATTCCCAAAATGTCACTAAATTTTTAGATAAAAATGCCCTTTGGCTGGTGTGTGGTGCAACGTGTGGTTCGCCAACAACATATGCATGTTGCACACCCTCTTTAGTTAAACCAGTGACCCAGCTAACTAGGAAGATCTCGTACAAAGGAGGTGTGGTTCGCACCATAAGTTGTGCGTGTCGCACAATGACCACACCTCATAAAAGATCCTTCAGTTGATTCAAGACTCCATGAGGTGAGAGATGCAGAACGCACCAAGGCTTGTGAATGTGCACAAGCACCGCATCTCAAGGAAGAATCTCCATCCTTTTCGATCACTTCACACTTCACTCCTTTTAAGCTCTTTTTGGGTCCATTTCCTTGTTTTCCATCTTTGATCAAAAGTACTTGTATAGACATCAATAAAGTCCATAAGAACCTTTAAATCTATTCAAAATATAGAAATAATTCTTGTATAAAGGGTCAATAAGTTGGTAGATTACCGATTTATCAGTAACCAAATCTCAAAAATGAATGACCAGAGTCTATCCGGGTCCAAATAAGTGAAATAAGTGAATATACGGGCGTACTTGGGTCTAAAATAATAGTGAAACATGTCTAATGCATGGCCTGTTCGAGTCTAGTATCATATCAAATCAATGGTAAAACATGTCTAGGACCACGACTCAATCGAGTCTAGTATAAGTATGAAAACTGTGATAAAATCATCTTTTTTACTCCCTTACCCCAACAATATCCATAAAATTCAGTTCTATACCTTTTATAACCATTTTTACGGAAAAATGGTCCCTTTGGGACATGCAAGGCTAAGAAATCCATTTAAAGGAGGCCCGAAGCCAAAATTGAAGTAAAAAATATAGAAAATCTATTTATATGCATGATAATGGCATGCCCAAACACAAACAGTAGCCAAGCATCCCACAATTAACATATTGGCCCTGCACAGGCTCCAATCGTTCTACAACACATATAACCAGCTGAATAGTCAAATATCGATGTTCGAGACTCATGGACAATCCCAAATAACCCACCATCTATGTTCCATAGTCAAATAGAAGGCCACGTAGGATCACAAGGGTTATACTATCAACTATAATGAATACTACAATTATCAGAGTGAAAATAAGATGGATATGAAGACGCGGACAAGGTCTTGGGTACCAAGCTAATAAACCCAACCCAAGGATGCTAATTAGTACAATTATATCCTCTTTACGCTAAGTCAAGGGGAGTTAAACTGTAACCTATGTGTCATCCGATGACAAGCTGCACGATGTCCAAGCCCGAATCACTCCGAAAAATAATTAAATTATTATAAACATAAACTACACATTAAAATAAAGCTAAGGATACCCATATTTCTATAATTATAGCTGAGTTGAAATTTGGGTCATCGGCGGGCCCATGGGCACCGTAACTCAAATCCAAAAATAAAAGAGCGCACAATAATCGCTACAGTCCTTTGAGTGCATGCTCATAATATTAGAAGAAATTTACCAAAGAAAAGGCTCAAAACAGCCTACAACCTATAAGAGCAGTCTAAGGATATCAAGAGTAGAATTATGGAAATTAACAGGGAACTTACCGAATTGGAGACGACAAAATGATCACGGGACCAAGAATCTCCTCCCAAATGCCAAGAATTGAAGTTATGTGAAGTTTTGTGGAGCTAGAGTTGTATGTTAATGGAGGAAGTTGGTTTTGAGGAGATGAAAATGAAGAGAGAGATTTACATACTGCCCAGTGGTCCTTTTTCACAATCGCGAAAGGACCCTATGTGGTTGCGAGAACCACACTGGCTAGATCATCACGATCGCGGGGACTAGCCATGCGATTGAGAAGAACAAGATGGGAGGGGATTCATCACAGTTGCGAGGAAGGATCTCACGATCGCATCGATAAAGGGAGGCTGGGTCCACATGCCTTTCATCGCAATTGCGTTAGGGAACCCTCATAGTCACATTGTCCAATAAGGCAGATCATGATTATCGCAATGGCTTCCCTCGCGGTCACAATTAAGGCCATAGGCCTGCACCTTCAATAGCAACCAGCAGAAATTTAAGAGGGGAAAAGTCCCTGAATGGGCCCACAGGCTCATCCAGGACCCCGCATGCGCAAATGAACTATGCTAACACACCAGAAACAACATTTTGGAATCAATGGAATCAACAAAAAACCTAATGGAGGTCAATTTAATGAAAAGTGGGCCCGACGCCTAAAACCAACCTTCTACCAAAGCGAAACTCAATACCCCAAAACAAGTCCAGAAGCCTCGAGACCCGAACCAAAGGTTCCTCTAGCACAAAGACGACATTCCAAAACTAACAGCGCTGACAAAAGTCCTATCCAAGACCATCTTCTCTGAATGTTAACCAAAGTCAAACTTCTAAGTTCAACTGGCTAGAAAACACTAAAACCAACACAAACCCAAACCAAAAGCTCCTAGACCCTGACCAAGAGTCCATCTAGACCAAAATCCATGCTACAGAGCTAACGGAACTGTCGGAATTTGATTCTGAGTGCGTTTACCTAGAATGTTGACCAAAGTCAATGAGAGGGTAATTCAAATTCCTCTTCATTCAGGTGTAATTTCAATATCTAAGATCAGTTTTGTACACAAATGCTGAACTAAGAATTGGAAGAGAGAATTGATTGAAACTCTCTTCTTCTTCTTACAGAGGAAACTTGTTCTCAAAGATAAAAATTCTCAAGAGTATTCAAAACTGATGAATTGTTTGTACAATTTTTCCTAAAATGGGTTTAAATACTTTCCCAAAATGTCACTAAATTTCAAGACAAAAATACCCTTCGAGTGGTGTGCGGCGCGACGTGCGGTTTGCACATTAGTATGTGCACGTCGCACACCCTATTCAGTTGAACCAGTGACTTAGCTGACTTGGAAGATCTCGTGCAAAAAAGGTGCGGTTCGTACCATGAGTTCTATGTGTCGCACGACCGCACCTCATAACAGATCCTTCAGTCGATTCAAGGCTCCATGCAGTGAGAGGTGCGGAACGCACCAAGGCTTGTGCTTGTTGCACAAGTGCCGCATATCAATACAAAATCTCCATCCTTTTTTATCACTTCACACTTCACTCCTTTTAAGCTCTTTTTAGGTCCATTTCCTTATTTTCCATCTTTGATCACAAATACTTACATAGACATCAATAACGGCCATAAGAACCTCTAAATCTATTCAAAATATATCAATAATTCATGGATAAAGGCTCAATAAGTTGGTAGATTACCGACTTATTAAACCCCCAAACTTTAACTATTGCTTGTCCTCAAGCAAGGTACTCAAAAGGCAAGGAATGAATTATGCTGTAGACTCAATCAAGGCACAAAAAACTAATCTATATTAAAAATCATGAAAAAGAATAAACAAAAGACTCAAACAAAAAGACTCAACTACAATGCTCATCTCAATTTGAACCACCACAATATCAAGGCAATTGGTCATTTCAAAACCTTTTCCAAAGGAATTCATTTCTCATTCAGAATCAAGGGAATTTCGTCATCTAAAACAAGGCATTTAAGCTTCTCAAGTCATTGGCATGGACCGTAAAGGGTTGCCTCGAGATTCGCCACACAACTTATCTCATTCATTCCTCTCAATTGAAATAGAGACTTCATGTTTTAATTTGAGTGCATGATGCCACTCACCAAAAGAGAGAATCCCACTCACAATCATGCAATTTCCAAATCAAAGGGATTTTAGCAGAACCAAGAAGACTCTCACTCTCTCAAGGAAGTTCAAGTGCACACATGTCGAACCATAGGCTTGCCCTTCATGTACATCGCCACTAATGTAGGGTAGCCAAGCTCGAAATCACCAAGGACTTATGGGTTACGATGATGACTAGGGCTAAGGTGAGGATTTCATTTGGTTCAAGTGACTACACCTCCCTAATGCTCTTTGTTATCATTTCGAACACCGCTCACATTTTCAAATTTCAACTTCACCTTATTTCTCCCTCACACAACCCAAGCTTCTCCTTTTCAAGTAGGATCATTCAAACTCCTTGTATCACCTACATTTGGTAGCACCTATTCTTGCTTTTCATTTTGCTCATTGGATTGAACTTTTGGAGCAATTTTCAATTCAAACTTAAGGTGCTACCTTGCACTTGAAGTGCATTCCTTTTCTTCTCCTCATTTGATCACATGCACCCCCTTTTCTTAGCCTACATTTCACTTTCAAGCAATTATGGAGGATGGGTGCAAACATAGATGTTCCACAAAGGTCAAGGTGTTAACAAGGCGCCATAAAATGGTCACAAGCTCAAAAGGGTTCTGTCACGACCCAAACCATCATGAGTGGCACCCACTCAACCTTCGGATGAGCAAACCAATAGACTTCAACCCTTTGCCTAGACTAACAGCCTAAAACCAGCAACAGAAAGTAAACTAGTAATCAAAATAAGAAAAAACTATAGCATAATCATTAACCTGCGGAAAATCCCACCTAGGAACTGAAAGTCGTTGTACCAAACATCAACCCAGTTCTACACAAAAACAAAAGAAAAAGAAAATAAAGAAAACTTTTTCTCCTTGGGAAAGAACCATGGTATTAAAAAAAAACTCAGAGTTTATTGCTAGACTACTATTAACAAGGCGATAACCAAATTGTGCGCTCATGATTCATTTAATAACCGGCCTTGGAATAGGCCTTTAGCACATTTGGAAAGCACAGGTAGTAAAACAATGGAGCGTGTAAGACCAACCCGGCAACATAATCAAGCTCAAAACAAAATAACATAATCTTAAGGCCCGACAAGGGCAATAAGCATCACAGTCATCAAAAATATGCCTGACAAGGGAAAATCGAGTCTAGTAAAACTAACAATGTCAACAAGGCCTGGCAAGGGCAATAAATAAAATATCTCAAGACCAATAACGGGCAACCAACAAAAATAAAATAATGCCACCCTCTTCCCATAAAAGAAGCATTGCCCTCAATTCTATAAGCTCAAAGAAAAGATGGTGCAACTCCCTGGAGGTCTATGCCTCATCATCATCATCATCAGCTGTTGCCTTCTCATTTGAGGTCTTTCTACTTAAGCTAGTACCACCCTTTCAGGAGTGCATATAAAGTATCTAGTCCTGAAGGACTTACAGGAACACAGGGTCCTCATCATCATCCAGACCTGCATCCTCAGTACCACGTATCACATCCTTATCATCTGCATAAGCTGCCAATAAGTTATCCATGGGGCCACACCTACGATGAGGTGAATGTAAGGTGGTCAAATCTGCTTCTACTACTGGAGCTTTACCCTTGGCTTTGTCAATATCTTTTTGGCGTATTTTTATTTCCCCTTCAATGACCTCCACCCTTTTGCACAGTGTGGTTATGCTATCCACTACCCCTTGCACTGCATTCTTGACAGCTCTATTTTTCATACTGGGTAGTTTTATAGCTAGGTTGGCCAGCTGCTGCTCATGGCTATAAGTTTTGTCCACCATGTATTGAAGCTTACTTTTGGTCAAAGAGGGTGCGGGGGTATGTGTGTGTTCCTCTGAAGTAGCCCAAGAAGGAGATGAAGCATCTACTCCAGCATCGAGCTCATCACTGTTAACTTCCCCCAACTGCTCAGTCCTTCACTTCTTAAACCTGGGGGCATCCTTGTCTAATTTCTTATCAAGGTCGATAGTCCTAATAACATGCATGAACTTATCACAACTGAGGATGGAGACATCAGCCTTAGCACAATGCTAGGTAATCAGCACCGCGGAAGGGAAATAATCATTTTCTGGATGAGCATTTCTCCTTATCACCATAGCTGCCAACTCCCCAAAATTTACATGCTCCCCCATCATAATGGCTGCAACTTAAATGGCCCCATCTTGGGTTATTTTTTGATCATTTTGGGAAGGCCAGAAACGATTGCAAACAAGATCATACCAAAGACAAGCTTCGAATTTCAAGGTCTTCCTTGGAATATCTCCCCTCATAGTGGACTAAACAGGGACATCCTGAGCAATGATGGGGACTTGATTTGATATCTTTTTTATGGTAGATTTGAAATCACTTAGAGAGGTATTGTTTCTTTTACTTTGTTTGTGTTGTGATTGAGTAGGCTAGACTATGAGTAGATGCAAATTTTGTTGAGCCTGTGTTGCAAGGAGGTGTGGGTGCAATTCGCCTACCCCCACGGTGGGAAATGCTGTCTTTCACTTTACTAGCACCATGCTCCACTTGATCCAAATGAAAGGCATGTTTGGTGAAGCAATAGATGAAGATGACAACCGACATATTCAAATTTTTTTAGAGATTTGCCAACCATTCATATTTCAAAATATCTCCCAAGAATCCATCCAATTATGCCGATTCCTCTTTTCCTTGACGGGGGAAGCCACGCCATGCTTAGAAGAATTGCTGGACGAATATATCACATCTTGGGCTGAGTTGGTTGAGGAATTTACTTCGAGATTCATTCCTCCATCCCGAATGATGCAACTAAGAATTAATATTACCAACTTTAGGCAACTCTCGGATGATCCTTTACATAAGGCTTGGTTAAAGGTTCAAAAAGAAGCTTGTCTTATGTACGAACCATGAGTTGTCAAAAAACGTATTGCTCCAAAGTTTTTATCGATCATTGAACTCTATGAATAAGTTAATGTCTAACAACATTAGAGGTGGCACCTTGATAGACTTGCAATTTCCCATTGCCTCAACTTTCTTAGAGTAGATGACCAAGACCAACCAAGCTTGGTATACAAGGGAATTGGATGTGCCAACTTCTGGAGCGGCCTCATCTATCTTAACAAATGAAATATGAAAAAGAGGTGAAATTCAAGATGATACCATGGATAGGATAATGACCCAAATTGATCTCTTGGATAAGCATATGATGTGCTAAGGGCGTGAATGTTGTGAGTACGCTGGAAATAAAAGCTAGCGATGATGAGTTAATGACAGTGGTAGATGGTAAATTGTGCTTTGTGTCGGCGGGTTCTCAACCCGAGTATTATTTCCCAAGAGAATAGAATCAAGGTTGGATAAGAGATAATAGGGACAAGTATGGTGATCGATACAATCATCGGGGCCCTATGTTCCTCCAAACAAAGTGGATTCTCTCTACCAACCGACAACAAGAAACCCCGGGCATTCTAAGGCAAAAGATATGTTATCTTTGGTGTTAAAAAAGGTGGATACAACAAATGTCAGGGTGAATAAGCTTAAAAGCAATGTCTCAACACTTTATCAAACCATAAACTCTCATTTGACCTCAATCAAACATCTTGAGGCCCAAATACATCATCTCTCTATTAAATTGATCCCAGGGATGAAGGTGTCATTTTCTAGTAACACCACAACTAATCATAAAAATGATAGGCAGATTATGTCTATTATTACTAGGAGTGGATGAACAAGTGGTGCAATAAGAGAACCTATTGTAAATCCAGTTGTGAAACCAATTGAGCCTATTGTTGAAACTATCATGGAGCCAAGTGGCAAGAATGAAGAGATTGTACATGAAAATGTTATTGGAGGCACGGGGATATGGGTGAAACTTGGTGCACCCAATGCCCTGAAGAATGTTAAATTGATGATGATAAGGAGGAAGCTGAACCCCCTTTCCAGGTAACCATCGATGTTGAGGAGAATCCCCCTCTTGTGAAAAGTGTGTCGACCACACTTCCCAAGGGACCTCCTCCATATCCGCAAAGGCTTAACAAGAATAAGGAGGAGCAAAAGTTTAGCAGAGTTTGTTGAGATGTTTAGCAAACTCTCAATAAACATTTCTTTAGTAGAAGCGTTGATGCAAATGCCGGGGTACTCCAAATTTATGAAGGAATTGCTTAAAAAATAATAAGGTTGTTGATGTGGGCACAATTGAGAACTCACATAGCTGTAGCGCTATGATGACTAGCAATGTGGCTGCAAAGAGAGAAGATTTGGGTGCATTTACTATACCATGTACTATCGAGATATTTGTATTCTGCAAATCCTTATCATTTTTTATAACGCTCAAATGTACTCTCCAATGAAGAGGTATTGATGATTGCTAAGCAACACACATTTATAATTCCCAATTGGATGTCGGGGTCAAACCCAAAGAGAACAATGTAATCACGATCGAGCTAATAATGAATCTAAGAAACTTATTGAAGTTTAATTAACAGAAGAAAAGATATCAAAAAGGGGGGGTTTAGACTAAAACAAAAGATAAAGAAAATCAAATAAAAGATAGGTTTTGATCAATGGCTTTCACCTTGCTTTCACCAAGCAAGAACAACAAGGGAGAATTGGGAATGGGAATTCAACTAACAAGACTTGCACCCGATTAACACGTGGGTAGCCTTGGTTTAAAATTTGCCTAACCGTCTGTCATGCCCCGAGGCTTCCCCCTTGGACACGACATGGTGCTTAATGTCACAACATACCCTAAGCTAACCCATGGCATGGCATATCTATACAAGTTCAATTTTTTAAAACATGCACGGTGCAGAACCTAAAAACAATTTTATAACTAAAATGGGAAGAACCCAAATCTCTGAATATATGAGATATATAAATAGTATAGTGCTGACTGAAACCATACTAACAACTACTAAAATCTAGTCTATGTTTGAAAGCCTCTAACTGATATGAGTTTATAGGACATGCCCCCAACTAACTCTAACAATCTAAAAACAGAAATAAGAAGACTGAAAAGTAAAGCATGTCTATCATCCTCGGATTATAAGGACTCACAAATGGAGCTGCTGAGTATGGACCAGAAATTGAACTAAGCACGGTCTGGATGCTGAGCGTCTGAACCTATATCATAAAATGATATTGCACAAAAGTATGCATTAGTACTTTGAATGTACTGAGCATGCAGGATATATACTAAGCTGGGAAATAAAGAACTAAACATAGAAATAGGTACACTAAAATATAATCGAAAGCTGAACTGAATACAATGACCATGTACAAATCATGAATATAACATGCTGAACAGAATACTGAAATAAATACTGAGTACATAGTTAATGCAATATGAATATGACTGTGGGAGATAGTATTAACCGATATACCCCAAGTTGAGCTAACTATGGGGCCAACCTGTAACCTTGGATGGGAGGGTGTTCATACCTTGCCAAGGGTACGAAAAAATCTAACATGGATCCACTACTGATGTCCATAGGGGACAAGGATGTGCAGCCTAGTCTGACAGCTGACTCCTTTAATAGCTACAGTGGCACCGTAGTTCTGGGACTTGGGGACTGCTACTAATGGTCTTAGCCTAAACTAACAGCTAAGCCTTCATCCCCTCACCCACTCGGTACTAAGTCTACTACCAACTGAATATAGACAACAATGCACTAAAATAGTGGATATCTCAAAGTACTGATAATTAAGTGAGAATGCAACATACTTATACTGAAAGATATGACATTCAATTTCTGAAACATGATTATCTGACTGATCTACCTAGCAAGCATAATTTATAAAGTACTAAATATTTTCATAGGCTAGGGTTCTGAATTCTATACATGAACTGTAGTAATCCTCCAAGAAACATGAACTAAGCATCATATATAAATTATAGCATCTAAATATCAAAGAAAAACTCTAAGTTTTATGAACCCTAGGTCTAATCAATCATAGAGAAACTTGAAGGACTAGCTGAATTCTAGGGCCCTAATGGATGAAAGGAACCCACTAGTGAAATCCCACATACCTAGTGAAGAAAACTACAGAGAAAACCTTTGGATTTTGGGGCTGAACTTGAAGAAGACCACTGCCTGTTCTTGAGGGAAACAGTCGCCTCTTTCTCTTCTTTTCTTACTAAGTCCGATGAATTTAGGAGAATAGATGTTTTAGGTAGTTTTGGGATAATTAATCAGGCTTAGAATAAATAAAATGACGTAGCATATGCCTTAAAAGAGGTAGAAAAAGTCCAAAACACCCCTGGGAAAATAAAAGAATTCTGCTGGAAAAATTGTGACTCCTGTATGGGGAACAATGTGAAAAAATGCTATCAATGTTCGAGATATTGTTGAAAAGGCATGCCAAGAGAAGGCAAAAAGAAGGGTCACTTGAAATTACTATCCGAAATTAGAATACTGATGTGAATGCTCGGGTTGAAACATGCACGATCGTGAGTAGTAATTATGAGTTGTTCCCTATTGAAAAGGAGAACACAAGGGATGATCATGAATTGAATGTTTTGTGGCAACCAACTACCTTATACAAAAATCATGATGCCGAGATCAAGCGAATGATACTAGAGTTGTAAGGTAAAGTCCAATGATTTATCTTGAAGGACTCTAGTTCATTCGAAAGTGAGGATGTTATGAAGGAGGCAAGTTTGAAGGTGGAGACGCCAAAATCCTACTCCAACCACTTTTCTACCTTGAGTTTGGTTGAATGGACGAAAGTCAAAGTAATCAAGCTTTGGGAAGACCTTGGAAGGAGGATGGATCAAGGTTTATCCGGTTTTAAACTTTTCGTGGAAGGAAGGCAAAGCAATCTTCCTCAATTGAAGGCAAAAAAGTGCAAAATGTGAAATCATGAAAATGGCCTTCTCATGTTCATACCTTCACCTAGAGAGTGTCACCAGAAGTTTGATTCAAGTTTGGGCGAAGGTTCAAATCCTCTAAATAGAGATCCAAATGGTGACATATCTCGCGTCGCTATTTTAAATTAAGCGCTTGATGGGAGGCAACCGATTGTTTCAAAAAAAATCTTCTTTGTGCTTTACTTCACTTTTTGTTTCTTTTTTATTTGTTTTTAGGTGCTCAAAGGATTGAGAATAGGACCCAAGTATTGAGAAGCACCAAAAATAACTCTGAAAGACGTGCTTTTTGCACCTGGAAGAGTGCCCGTCGCACATTCCATCGCACAAGCAACCAGTGAACAGCGCAAAAACATTGGCATGTGCAATGGAGGTGCATTTCACACCTATCAAATTGCCCATCACACCTGACTTTGCACGACAAAATAGTGCACTAGGAACGAGCTATTTCCAGGTAAATAGAGATCAAACGAGCCATTTCAAAAGCAAAAATTGGCTTTGAAACTTGGTTTTTTTCTGTCCAAAGCAAGAATAAAATCTTCCATCAATTTCAATTCTGTAGCACCTTTGCAACTCCTCAGGTATGGTCCCCGCTTTCTCTTCTTTGATGCACCCTTACTATGCTAAAGTGAGTGTTTTAAAAACCCTAGTGGGTGTCATTTTTGCTTTTAACAATATGTATAAATCGGGTTTTGTGGTATGAATTTGTGGGTGATATCTGGTTGAAGGTGAAAAGACTGTTGGTTTGCAGATTTTTAGGATAAAAGTGACACCCTTTTGGTGTAAAAATGGTGAACTAAAGGGTTCAAAGCACCTGTTCGACAAAATGTCTGAACATATTTTTTTGGGCAAGAAGATGTCCTTTGAGATCACGAAGCCCAGTTCTGCGATCGCGAGGAAAAACTTCCCTTATCTTTGTGATTGTGATGACCTATTTTGCGATTGCGATTACTTAATTTTCTAAAAACATATATTGGTCTTCGCGATCGTGATAAGAAATCCTGCAATTGTGATGAGCAGTTTTGGCAGTCCCAAAAATAGCAACTCTGCCTAACTCTGTCCGGGATCATTTGGACTTGTTTCTTTGGCTTAATGATGCCACACCACATTATTTTACATGCTTATATTGGTGTTTGACAGATTTGTTCATTGTGTAGGTACTTTAAGCTTGAAAATGGACGACATTGAACATAAAGAAGCCAACCAAGTGGCCGACGAGGATTACTTTGACAAAGGAACCTTCGTCTCCCTCAAGTGCTCCCAACTTTATGACCAACACTTGACAAAGCCAATAACGAGGGAGCGGGGTATTCTGTTTGATAGATTGGAGGAGAAATGGGCCAACTTTCATGGGAAGTTTGTTACAAGTGGGTGGCTATGCTTTGCTGCCAAGCCCATCAAGGCGAATGTTTCCATGGTCCGTGAATTTTATGCTAATGCGGTTGAGACAGACTTCGCCAATAACTTGGTTGTGTAGGTTCGGGGAAAGTTGGTTTTGTTTGATCTGGTAGTGATCAACAAATACTATAACCTCCCAAATGCCGACAATGCTATATACTAGGCCCGAGCTACAGAAATAGTGACCGATTATGTCACACCCCAATCTTGGGAGGCAAGACTAGCACCTGATGCCTTACTTGATCGAGCGAGCCACTGAAACTCATATAATTTGGATAGTAGTTGGACCGACTAAACTATAAACAGCAGAACGGGTAAACAAAAGGCCAACAAGGCCATAAACAACATACTAACAACTCAATACGTGTCTACAAGTCTCTTAGAGTAGTCAAACTATCATATAGTCGGGACAGGGCCCCGACCTACCTATTTGCTACACACATACTCATAATACAAGTTGGACCTCTGACTCATCAGCTCTAGGAAAATAGTGCTTACTAAAATGGTTAAACACTTTAGCTCCTATTGAATAGGTCTGTTTAGGTTTCTATCTTGACTTGCAGGCATGAATGCAGAGCCCTCAGGAAATGGGGACGTCAGTACAAAAAAAATATACTGGTATGTAAGGCAGAAATATATGATTAAGCTGCAAGAAGTAAATCAGAATGAGATATAATATGAAACCTGTAAACTGTAATTTGTAGGACTCGTTGAGCTCAAATCTTCTTTATTGTTCTTAGAGAACAACACACACCTTAATCCCACTGTAACACACTCTTTATAATGCACACTGATATACCATAGCACCTCGGCGAACACTATATATAATATTAGCCACTATAAGGGAAATTGCACCTCGGTGCACACTCTGTATATATTAGCCTCAATATGGTGGTAGCGCCTCGGCACACTATATAATAACCTCAATATGGCATTAGCGCCTCAGCGCAAACTTTGTATGTAATAGCCTCAATATGGAAGTAGCGCCTCAGCGCACACTATGTATATAATAGCCTCAATATGGCAGTAGCACCTCGATGCACGGTGTGTATATAATAGCCTCAATATGGCAGTAGCGCCTCGGCGCACACTATGTATATAATTGCATCAAATGGCAGTAGCTCCTAGTCACACACTAACACACGCAACTCACACATAATAAGCATATTATCGGGATTGACTTACAAAGTTACACACGCAACTCACACATAATAAGCATATTATCGGGATTGACTTACAAAGTTACTTCCGTTGATTTTGAAGATTTCTTTAGCTAACTTCTTTAGGTTTGACTTACCAAACATTATTCTCATGTACTCTTTGGGACTGAACCTACTATCTGAATATTAATATGGATCTGACTTGCTAACCTTCCTTTTGTACCTTCTAAAGCTTGATTAGGGATCACGATGAAAAGGAAAACTCGATAAAAGAATAACTTGCATTTCTATTTCGAAATCATATTTTTGTAAGTAAGAGATTTGACTCATCATAATGTATCATTAAGTTTCTCAAGCCTTGTTTAGTCACCAAAACACTTCCGGACAATGCAATACTCAAATTTCTCCCTTCGGAAATTTAGAGTTCTATTTCTAGATTCATGCAGATAAAAATAGAGAAACCTTAACATACCTCAATTCTGGGTCTTGCGTTATTAATATGGAATGTACCCCTTCCTTACAGTATGTAATCTACAAAAAATCAAGTGAAACAACCATTTCAAATAGAACATTAACACGCTCGGGTCAAATAACCAATTTATAGACTACTAGGCGAGTGATTAGCTCATACGTCAAACACTTTTTAAACGTATGTCTCATTACACTTTCTTCTCCCAATTACAACCACAAATTAAAGACATAACGGACATTTTTCTAGATGCTATTGACAATTTGCGGCCTACGAAATAGTCCACCCAAACAAAATAGACAATATGCCTGTACAATAATCAAAAACTTGGTGTATCGCCATACCCCTCCTTTCCAACCCCAAAACAGCCACAACCAAACCCAACTATGAGTCTTCAACCCTTTAAAGCCATACATACATATATATATATATATATATATATATATATATATATATATATATATATATATATATATAATACAGTCCTATAATAGTTCAACATAACCATAATAATTCAAACTCATGGTTTCCTATCACCGTCCTGTGAATTTGTACAACAATTATGTCTAGAATCACGTCTTTCTCCTCATAAACAATAAGGGGGTTAAGAGGGCAGGAACTTAACTTAAACTTGATGGAATTTATTGTATTTTAAATTTTCTCCTCAAATAAGAAATAGTTTCCTCAAACACTAGACCTTGAAGCAAGAAGGAACCATTCGAAAATCACAATACCACAATAGAACTAAGGTTACCCTAATTTATCTTACAATTCAACACTCATCAATACTCCTTCTTCTCTCCCAGATGCATATCAACCACAACAACACACTTTAAAGATTATTTCCCATAAGTACAATAACAACAACGTCAGGAAAATATTTCAAAACGGAACAACATCACATAACAATCCAAATACGATTTTCCGACCGTCTATTCGTGTGTTCTTGCTTACATAGCTTAGCTATTACTTGGATTCACTAAATAAAATGAAGGGTGAGAATTATTACCTCCAAACATCAGCAACACCACCTAAAAACGAAACTCCATCACCTTGAAGAATCCTTCAAATCACAATCAAAGAGGAGGAAAGAAGTAACACAATCTCTACGAACTTTTCGAGGGTTAAATCACGTTGGAATCACGTAGATTATGGATTAGATGGTAGGGGAACCCTTAGAGAGTATTTGGGACTGTTTTTGTTCTTATATGGGCGAAAAACTGAGTTTAAAATTAACTGAAAATGTTGTATATATCCTCTTGAAATTTCCACCCTTAGGGGCCCACCTTGACCTGCTTGGTTGCGTCGCCTCACGAAAAATGTAAATATCTCTCTACTCCAAAGTCGTATCATCAAACGGTTTAGTGCGTTGGAAACTAGACTCATAGAACTTCAATTTGGTTGGGGTATCACCCCATAACTCCAAGTATATTGAGAGAAATGCTCCGTAACATCTGACCTAAATTTGATTGAACTAACGAAAGTAACTTGCGATAATTTTTGCCGACTTTTGTTTTACAACTTGGTTGACTTCAAAACATAACATACGAACATTTCATGATTCGAATAACTCATAAATCACATTTCCTTATTATGTTCAACACTCCTACTCCTACCCCTATTTTACAGTTTATAACATCTTCGATTAGCTTAACCTCCAACCCTCACGACACTTAACTTTTCAGGCTCATATTGATTTACTTATGATGCATCCCCTCTTGAAAGCAGTGAGTGTAACATACTAAGCCTACTTACTTTTTAAAAAAATGTTGGGTGTTACATCCTTCCCTCCTTAGGAACATTCATCCTCGAATGAAGGTATTACTTTTGGGAGTAAGTCATAATGATTTGCCTAAATTTTTGGCAGAGTTTCCTCTGTAGAAATGGACTCGAAAAACCTGAAACGCAGAAGAATCCAACCTATGTGCCACACGGGACTATATTAAATGTATTTACAAGACAGTGTCTAATAAGAATTCTACCAATACTACTAGGTAGTATATAACACTTCTTGAAACTCAAAATGGAAAGTTGTCCTTATCTATCCACTCGAGTGGTATACTCAGAATGGCATGCAGTATTTGAACAAAAATTCATATAGGATTCATAACACATAAATCACGGAGTACAAGGGAATGTAATCATATAATCTAGTAAAGTACTTTAGCTTTTAATTATGTAAGTCCTAACATGCATTTGCCATCTGAGTAGTGAAACTTATATGGAGATCTAATCTAAATAATAGTAAGTTATATGGTAGAATATATGCTTAATGATTAACCATGTAACAATTAGTCAAATACAATGAAACGAAGTTGGTCACACATTCTAACAAGAGAAAGGAAAAATAAATTTACTTAGCACACAAGCTTTTAGGACATGAAAACATATAACATATGAGAAATCCTAATGTGTCATACCAACACATAACCTTATCATACTTTACAAATAACTTATGAACTCATTACCTATGTGTCATTAAGCATACGGCGGATGAATTTAGCATGTTAAATAACAATTCATGAGACTTACATAATTTGAACAAAGATACTATAAGGTGTGTGGCACATAGAAGCGTAATCCATGAAGCTAAATATTTGATGCTCGTATCCCCTGAGCCTATGACCTATAAAAAGTCAATTTTTTTACAGAATAGCTATCACATATACAATATAAGTTATAATCTTAATACAAATGCTCTTTCATTTTAAAAAAAACTACCTGTTCAAGTAGAATATTGGTATGTCTTGTTTAACTTTTGAGGAAGCCTCCATTAGCTGCCTCTTAGGTCTCAATAGCCTAACAATTAAGTTCTTAACAAATTATTATACAAATCATATTAACTGAAAAATAGATTCTAATAGGCCAATAACTAAAATTCTTTCTGGTTATACTCAACTACGGCCACAGGCTATAATTCATGACTACTCTTATATATATATAGTCACTTAGCTTAACTAGTTCCCTATGATTTCCACTACCTTAAGAAGATCATCCCCATTTAAATAAAGCTTCCATCTTACAAAAATAACTCTAGGGAGTTTAGACTATGACAAGAATACTTCTCTATATGAGGTCTTGTACCCGACGCTTGTGGGATGTGTTTTTTTTTGGGGGGGGGGGGAGAATCACGTGATAACTGGAAATATAAAATATCTCATATAATGGTAGGAATCTCTATCACTCCTACGCTTACCACTATCTGAAGCAACAGACAAATAACACCTACAAGACACTCTAAACATAGGATTCTTACAGAGTGAACTCTTGTCGTCTCCTTTCTAAGGAATTAAAACGTAGACACAACGTAAACATGGTTTTAAGAACAACACAAGAAATTAATATTTCATTAACTTAGAAACGAACTCATCATGCACTTCTCTTTGCAATATTTAGGTGCTATAAGTACAATTAATTCATTTCAACTCGGGAACATATATACATACTCTACACTTCCAAAAGAGGCTTGCAATAACATATTTGCGTAAAGGATTCAGAAATAGCGATCATGCTTACAACTCAATCAATGGAGCAACGGAAAGTAATACATTACCGATTATGCTTAATAATATGAATGGAGAAGCTACAACAAGCATTTCATTTAAGGCATTATTCCTGTTGGGAGGAATGCATATGCATCAAGCGTTCATGTAGCATATAACACATTAGCAAGTTCCTTATAAAACAAAAAGAATATACTCAATTGGATCACATAGCATGCATATTGCAGTAAGGGCTCTGTGGTGCAAATAATGTGTAGATTATTAACCACTGAAAGGAACTTACCAAGCGAACTAACAAAACTATGGGATGAGGGGCATGTATATCCTTGCATCATGAAATATGTAGTGCATATAATGTTGTAAGGAATTGTATTGTAACACACTTATATATAGATTCTTGACGACTTACTCTTTATAGGCATCTAATGCCTTTTCCATCTATAAAACACTAAATGTAGTCATCCCAGTCATAATTCATAATTTGTAACATCTCTAACATGTTGGCCCATATATAATATTTTCCATGGAAAATTGATTTATGATGGGATTATCAAAAATGTAATTTTTCTTAAGAAATATATAGCACATAGCTTAATAAGTTAAGAAACAAGTTGTAAGCAACAGTCTAGCTGTAAATCATGAAGCATATAACATATAACGAATAAACTGCAAGGCACAAAATATGTATAACCTTATAACATGTAATCCACAAAATTTACCCCGGTAAATTCACATTAACCTAATTCAATATATAACTGGTACTTTTATAGGTTATAAATCATTCTTCTAACCCTTAAAAAAAGTTGTACCTTAATCGGGAACCTTACTTCATGCATATACTTTATTATTCATATAACATTCTGCTATATGTAAAATATAACCACCACCGTTCCAAAGGTAGGTAACTATTAATTTATCTATTATTATCTTGGACATTCTCATAAATTTTTATTTTATGTCTTTTCCTCATATCCTCCGATCCTAACCTTTTGATCATGTAACAATCTCTTTTGACATTAGTACAAAACACAATCAGATAAACCTCTATATATTTGTCCTTTTAAAACAATTTAAAACACTACTCTCCAAGCTCGGTGTCCAAAAAAAGATTTACATATCTCCCTAGTTAATTAGATTTCGCAAATAACCTTCCTCGTAATAACTGATTATCAAGTATAATTGTTGATACTATATCTCTTCTTATTCTTAGCACTCGCATAGATCTTTAACTTATGCCTAAGTCATCGATATTTTTTTCAATTTTTTTTTACCTTTGGTCACCTAATAACTTAATTCATCTCTGTTATGATCATAAAGGATGATCCTATAGACACATATTCCTGTAAGGTAATTTAAAATACTTAGCCTTGAGCTGAAACCTATTAAAAGGGCTTCCACAAATTGTTAAACAGTCGGGATTGACGGATGCATGAATTTTACAAAAGTCATTTATGTACCCTCCTGAGTTAATATCTAATATAGTCAATTGGCCTAATTAACCAACTGGGGTATCTTATTTAACACTAATAATACATTTGTCTCATAACTTTGGCTACTATCACATCTTCAACTCATAAGGAATTAATTCAACTGCCTATAATCATAACATGTATACCAGTCTGAGCCTTCTGGGCTTATTACCAAAGAATTATTAAACATTTTGCATATACTTAGATTCTATAAATATTGGAGGGATCATGCAGGGAAACTTTCAAATTTAAAACTAAGTTCTTGTGTAACAACGGTGACGGGAGATGCCACTTACTAGTCCTTCACTGGATAACCATATGAGTAATACCTTGTCTTAGGTCATACTATGATGAGTCACGGGGTTACATAATTTCATCTATAGCTGTAGAGAACAAATGAATTTCTAAACCTTTATGTTATAAGGGAGCCTTTAAAATATTGAAATAAAATTAAACTCATCATGCTATTATAAGTCGAGGATTGAGTCTCCCTATACATGCCACTATAAGCTGAAAATTACTCCTTTGGTAATACTAGGCATTTGGCATTTGGCCTGATCTGAATTTGCCTTTAGTGGGCAGAATCTGTATAACAATTAGGCAGAGTATGAATCTAAAACAACTTCATAAAACTTGGATCTATCGCACGATCTAATAGATGAAAAAGAATAGCAACTATCGTTAAACGTCATGTAGTCTCTTGATTATAAGTGTGGTGCACAACACACCCATAAGCAAGACTCTACTAGACACGGCTTGTAGACCCCCTAGGATATGACGTGCTCTGATACCAAGTTTGTCACGCCCCAACCTTGGGAGGCAAGACTAGCACCTGATGCCTAACTTGATCGAGCGAGCCACTGAAACTCATATAATCTGGATAGTAGTTGGACCGACAAAACTATAAACAGCAGAACGGGTAAACAGAAGGCCAACAAGGCCATAAACAACATACTAAAAACTCAATAAGTGTCTACAAGCCTTTAAGAGTAGTCAAACTATCGTATAGTCGGGACAGGGCCCCGACCTACCCATTTGCTACACACATACTCATAATACAAGCTGGACCTCTGACTCATCAGCTCCAGGAAAATAGAGCTTACAAAAATGGTTGAACACTTTAGCTCATATTGAAGAGGTCTGTTTGGGTTTCTATCTGGACCTGCAGGCATGAATGCAGCGCCCCCCAGGCAATGGGGACGTCAGTACAAAAAAAATATACTGGTATGTAAGGCAGAAATATATGATTAAGCTGCAAGCAGTAAATCAAAATGAGATATAATAAAAAACCTGTAAACTATAATTTGTAGGACTCGTTGAGCTCAAATCTTCTTTATTGTTCTTAGAGAACAACACACACCTTAATCCCACTGTAACACACAATTTATAATGCACACTGATATACCATAACGCCTCGGTGCACACTATATATAATATTAGCCACTATAAGGGAAATTGCACCTTGGTGCAGACTCTGTATATATTAGCCTCAATATGGCGATAGAGCCTCGGCACATACTATGTATATAATAGCCTCAATATGGCAGTAGTGCCTCGGTGCACACTATGTATATAATAGACTTAATATGGCAGTAGCGCCTCGGCGCACACTATGTATATAATAGTCTCAATATAGAAGTAGCGCCTCGATGCACGGTGTGTATATAATACACTCAATATGGCAGTAGAGCCTCGACGCACACTATGTATATAATAGCCTCAATATGGCAGTATCGCCTCGGCGCAGAGTAACACATGCAACTCACACATAATAAGCATATTATCGGGATTGACTTCCAAAGTAACTTTTGTTGACTATGAAGATTTCTTTAGCTAACTTCCTTAGGTTTGACTTACTAAATATTATTCTCATGTACTCTTTGGGACTCAACCTACTATATGAATATTAATATGGATCTGACTTGCTAACCTTCCTTTTGTACCTTCTAAAGCTTGATTAGGGATCATGATGAAAAGGAAAACTCAGAATAACTTGCATTTCTATTTCGAAATCATAGTTTTGTAAGTAAGAGACTTGGCTCATCATAATGTATCATTAAGTTTATTAAGACTTGTTTAGTCACCAAAACACTTCCTGACAACGCAATACTCAAATTCCTCCCTTCGGAAATTTAGAGTTCTATTTCTAGATTCATGCTGATAAAAATAGAGAAGCCTTAACATACCTCAATTTTGGGTCTTACGATATTAATATGGAATGTACCCCATCCTTACAGTATGTAATATACATAAAATCAAGTGACACAACCATTACAAATAGAGCATTAACACGCCAGGGTCAAATAAACAATTTATAGACTACTAGGCGAGTGATTAGCTCGTACGTTGAACTCTTTTTAAACGTATGTCTCATTACACTTTCTTCTCCCAATTACAACCACAAATTAAAGACATACCAAACATTTTTCTAGTTGCTATTGACAATTTTCGGCCAACAAAATAGTCCACCCAAACAAAATAGACAATATGCCTGTACAATAATCAAAAACTTGGTTTATCGCCATACCCCTCCTTTCCAACCCCAAAACAGCCACAACCAAACCCCAACCATGAGTCTTCAACCCTTTAAAGCCAAACATATATATATATATATATATATATATATATATATAATACAGTCCTATAATAGTTCAACATAATCATAATAATTCAAATTCATGATTTCCTATCACTGTCCAGTGAATTTGTACAACAATTATGTCTAGAATCATGTGTTTCTCCTCATAAACAATAAGGGGTTAAGAGGGAAGGACCTTAAATTAAACTTGATGGATTTATAGTATTTTAACTTTTCTCCTTAAATAAGAAATAGTTTCCTCAAACACGAGACCTTGAAGCAAGAAGGAACCATTCAAAAATCACAATACCACAATAGAACTAAGGTTACGCTAATTTATCTTACAATTCAACACTCATCTATACTCCTTATTCTCTCCCAGATGCGTATCAACCACAACCACATACTTTCCAGATTATTTCCCATAATTCCTGTAACAACATCATGAAAATACTTCAAAACAGCCCAACATCACATAACAATCCAAATACGATTTTCCGACCATCTATTCGTGTGTTCTTGCTTACATAGCTTAGCTATTACTTGGATTCACTCAATAAAATGAAGAGTGAGAATTATTACCTCCAAACATCAGCAACACCACCTAAAAACGAAACTCCATCACCTCGAAGAATCCTTCAAATCAAAACCAAAGAGGAGGAAAGAAGTAACACAATCTCTACGAACTTTCCGAGGGTTAAATCACGTTGGAATCACGTAGATTATGGATTAGATGGTAGGGGTACCCTTAGAGAGTATTTGGGACTGTTTTTGTTCTTATTTGGGCGAAAAACGGAGTTTAAAATTAACTGAAAATGTTGTATATATCCTCTTGAAATTTCCACCGACTTAGGGGCCCACCTCGACCTGCCTGCTTGCGCAGCCTCACAAAAATGTGAATATCTCTCTACTCCAAAGTCGTATCATCGAACGGTTTAGTTCATTGGAAACTAGACTCATAGAACTCAAATTTATTGGGTGGATCATCCCATAACTCCAAGTATATTGAGAGAAATGCTCTATGACATATGACTTAAATTTCATAGAACTAATGAAAGTAACTTGCGATAATTTTTGCCGACTTTTCTTTTACAACTTGGTTGACTTCAAATAATAACATATAAACATTTCATGATTAGAATAAGTTATAAAACACCTTTCCTTATCATGTTCAACACTACTACTCCTACTCCTATTTTACAGTTTATAACATCTTCGATTAGCTTAACCTTCAACCCTCACGACACTTAACTTTTTAGGCTCATATTGATTTACTTATGATGCATCCCCTCGTGAAAGCAGTGAGTGTAACATACTAAGCCTTCTTACTTTTTAAAAAAAATGTAGGGTGTTACAGATTGGTTTGTGGAACACTTACATAATGGCAGGGTCCCACAATGGATATAGTTAAATACGAGGATTGATTCCTCTAAGTTTACCCTTGACGCCCCAAGTTGGCTTTCGATCATTTGTGCCCTAGTTATGCCTTCTAAGAATGAATCCGGTGTGACCACCGATAAAGCAAGGGTTATTTGTTCTATGATGGAGGGTCTTCCGGTGAATGTAGGGCAATTGATCGTGCAAGAAATTCAACAAGTGGTCCTTGACCGTATCAAAAGTTTGTTTTTCCTTCATTGATCACTTACTTATGCTATCAAGTCAGGGTGGAAAAGAGGGATGGTGAAAATGAGAGAAAGCCCAAAAAAATGATTGACCCTCTAAAGAAGAGAGGAGCCATGCAAACATTGAAGAAGAGGAAGATTAATATAGATTCACTCTCATCTGGTCTATTCTCCGAGTCCAGCGAGGCACTGGAGTCAGCTGTTGCTGCTGAGGCTATTGGTACACTCAGAATAGGGCCCCCGACACTCCACCATATCTCCAGCCAAGTCTATGGCATGGATGCCCATCTTTGCCAGATTGTAGAAGGCCTACTTTCGAGTCCTGGTGAGAGTTCCACCATACCGGCACCCGGTTCGTCATCCTCCATTACGCTTAGTGGCCCTACACTAGCTAGTGTAGTGAGTCAGCAGCAACACATCAAGAGAGGTTGGCTAAGCTGGAGAGGTGACAGAAAAAGCAGAGAGACCGCGATAGAAAGCCAAGCAAGTTCCTCACGAAGATGATGAGCACTGTGAGGACGCTATGTGGGTATGGGGCTGAATATATGCTCATGAGGTAGATTGGGTCCTTTCTGGGCCTAGCAGCTCTTGTTATGAGTGATACACCCTTCAGGGAGCCCCTCAAACTCTTATCTTGTTTTGATGTAGTGAGGGTACTACACTATGTTAGTGGGGGTGGATGGTACTTTATCTATCTTGTTTTGTTTTTATTTTTGATATTGTTATGCCCTTACCGGGTTTGTTTTGATTGTTGGATATTATTGTTCCCTCGCAGAGCTTGTTTATTTTAATGTTGGATATTGATGTGCTTGTTTTTATACTAGTCTGTAAGACCCTGAAATTCGATTCAGCTTTTAAACTTAGAAACTCTAATTTTTTTGAAAATTCTAAAACTTCCAGGGATCATAAGTCAAGTCCACGGGCCGTGGATAGAACCACAAGTCTTGGAAGTGACCCGTGAAACTAGTCCTGCAGATCATCCTCAGGTTTGAGAACTACAAGTCAGGTTCACGATCCGTGGATGGTTCCACGAGGCATGGAACCAACTTGTGGAACACAGAGTGAGGGCTACCAGCCTTCCTAGGAACCACGAGTGGGTTTCACAAACTGTAGAAATTTCTACGGGTCATCCTATTGAATTGTAGAAACTCATCCGCAGCTTAGAATTTTGGCTCAGGAACCATGACTCTAGTCCACGGACAGTGTTTACTTCTACAGGTCATGGAAGAGACCTGTGGAACCTAAAGATGAGCTTTTGAACAACTTTTCTATATTTAAATCCCATGGGTATTTCTATAATTACCCACCCTTTTAACTCTTAAGTGAGGTTGATTTGGAAAAAAATTGTACGTTTTTTACTCCTATTAGCCTAAGTATTCCATTATTACTCATCCATCTACCAAAAGAGAAAAAGAACTCCTTCAAGCTCCAAGTCTCAAGCTCCAAGTTCAAGCCTCTATTTCTTTTCATCCTAGATCAAGAAAGCTTCAATAAGGTATGTGGGTATTCAATAAGGGATTCCTTTCACCCTTATGCCAAAACCCCATAGTTTACTTTGATTTATGAAATTGTGAAATTAGAGTTCTTACCCAAATTGGGAAAAGTTATGGGTCTTGTTTAGAAGCATTAATTCATGATTTCTCATTACTTATCTATGATTTATTTGAGGTGCTATAATTGATTTTAAAAGCCCATGCATTAAAGATAATTTCTAACATAATTCCATTGAATTGTATGTTTTCAAGTGAATTGACATGTTTAGATAACATGACCTTATGTATTTATAAAATTGCATGCCTAATTCTTCAAGCTATGAATTTATAATGGAAAATATGTTTTGAATTATGGCTATGCTATGTTTTAAGACTTATGATATGTGAATGCATGACATTAGATATGTCCTTATGCTTTTCAAACAAATTTGGCATTAGATATGTCAAAAATATGAATTGAGCTATTATATGTTTTTGGAGTAGTATTTAACACCGATTGGACTAGGGTTTAGCATACCCTTAAGTCCCAAAACTATGTTGCCACCGTAGGTTGCCCTTTGTGGCTTATGACAGGATCTTGATAGATAAGGTTCTAACCTTGGCTGGTTAGGACAACTTTTTTTGGTGTGGGTGTATGACACTGGACTCCATGTATCTCATCATGGCTTATGTCAATTAAGAGAAACTCCCGTATAAATATTTTTAAGTCTTATGCTATGTTATCTCTTACCTTTGCTTAAATTATGATATTTCTTATGATTTCTCTTATTATGCATGGATTCATTTTTAACTATGTTTAAAGTATGTTTTTCTAAATTTATGCATATCTCACATACTCGGTACATCCTATAGTACTGATTCATATTCTCGCGCTGCATCTTTTGATGATGTAGATACAGGCTCTTTCCCTCAAGCTCGTGGCTCGACATCATTGGAGATCAAGTTTATGTTGGTGAGTCCTCATTATTCGAGGGCTAGTGCTAGACTTATTTGTATTATTTGTTTCTTTCAGATTTTTGAGTTAGTTGAGGTCTTGTCCCATCAACTATTTATGATAGTTTAGAGACTTCACACATAGCTAGACTTGTATTTCATGTTTGGAATTGGTTTTTCTCAGACCTCATTCCTATTTAGTTATGGTTGCCTATCCTTTTTAAGTATGCTTTCGCTATATTTCTTTGTATAAATGTGAGTATGCTATGACCAAGGGTTAACTTGGGGAACTTGTGGTCCCGGGTCCCGTGTTATGCTTGGGGGTAGTCTTGGGATGTGACAAACTTGGTATTAGAGCATCAGGTTCAAGAGTCCTAGGATTTCTTAAAGTCACATCGAGTAGAGTCTCTTTCATGTGTGTGAAGCACGCCACAATTATGAAAGAGAAGCTACGAGGTTTCTTAGGAAAAAAAATTCACTTCTTTCATGATCAATATTGTGCGATAGAGTTTAAATTTATTACCCCTCTAATCCATTTTTCATGTGTTTCAAATTATGCCTCCTCGTTGTGCCATGCCTCGCCTAGCCTGCCAAAATATTGACCCTCCGATTCTAGATCTCGAGGTCACAAATGTGGGGTTTAGGAATGCTATTTATATGATAGCTCAGACTATGGCCGCTCAGAACAATCAACAGGCTTTTATCCCCATCCACCCCACCGATGGAGTTGCGGCCAGAGTATGAGATTTAATTCATATGAACCCACCTGAGTTATGCGGTTCAAAAGTTGGTGAGGATCCATAAAATTTCTTGGATGAGGTAAAGAAGATCTTTAGTGCAATACAAGTCGGTGGTGTTGATGGTATTAAGCTAGCTTCCTACCAACTCAAGGACGTGGCTCACATTTGGTTCACTCAATGGAGGAATGCTATGGATAGGGATGTGGTACCTATGACTTGGGAATGCTTTGAGAGGGAGTTGAGGCAAGCTATGGTCGAAGAGTTCATGAATTTGAGGCAAGGTTCCATGTCAGTTAAAGAGTACGGATTGAAGTTCACCCAGCTTTCTAGGTATGCTCCTTCCATGGTGGCTGACCCGTGGGATGAGATGAGCAAGTATGTTTACGGAGTGACAGATTTGGTAAAGAAGAAGTATAGGTCCATGATGCTTTTAGGTGACATGGATATTTCTCGACTTATGACTCATGCCCTTCAGATTGAGGGAGACAAGTTGAGAGAGATGGTAAGGGAGAATAAGAGGGTTAGATCAGAAAGTTTAGGTTTTGGCCATCAGAAGTCCGGAGGCAGACATCGCTCTTCATTTCAGAAAAATCATCAAGGCTTGTTCATTCTTCGGCTAGTGCTCCTACTCAGGCCCTAAGGTCTCATCATGATCAGACAGGTAAAGGATCGGATTTCTTTTCGCAGAGAAATGTTGCAAAGGGGACTCCTTACCCTGATTGCAACAAATATGATTGAAGTCATCTTGGTGAGTGTTTAGCTGGTTCAGGTGGATGATTTAGGTGTGGTCAGGTTGGACATAAGATTAAGGATTCCCCTTCAGCTAAGAAGGGATAGGGAAGTGGTAGGACTTAGTCTACTCCAGCAGCCCCAGGAGGTCGATCGGCCCAACAATGCACTTTTTCTAGTTCTGGTGACCAGCGCTAGAACCACCTTTATGCCATGTCCCCTTGTCAGGACCAAGAGAGTTCACCAGACATTGTTACTGGTATGTTGAAAGTTTTCTCTCTCAATGTGTATAGTTTATTGGATCCCGATGCCTCCTTAAATTTTGTGACCCCTTATCTGGCTTGAAAGTTTGAGATTAGTCCTGACCAGCTCTTAGAACCCTTTTGTATCTCTACCCCTGTTGGTGAGTCAGTCTTAGCCAAAGAATCCACCAAAATTGCCCTATCTCAATCCTTCATAGAGTCGCTTTAGCAGATCTAGTAGATTTGGAGATGACTGATTTTGATGTTATTCCTTGTATGGATAGGTTGTATAGATGTTATGCCTCTGTTGATTTTCGTACTCGAGTTGTCAGATTTAAATTCCCAAATGAACCCGTTTTAGAGTGGCAAGGTAGTCCTCCATCCTCAAAGGGTCATTTCATATCATATCTTAAGGTTATGAAGATAATTTCTAAAGGTTATGTTTATCATATAGTTCAGGTTTCCAATCAGTTACTATTGTGAGTGAGTTTCCAAATGATTTTCTCGGAGTCCCTCCCGAGTGGGAGATCAACTTTGAAATAGATCTTCTTTCACATATGTATCCTATCTCTATTCCTCCCTATAGAATAGCTCTTGTGGAGCTTAAGGAATTGAAAGATTAGTTAAAAGACATCCTTGATAAGGGTTTTATTCGACCCAACATCTCTTCATGGGGTGCTCTAGTTCTATTAGTGCAAAAGAAAGATGTTTCCCTCAGAATGTGTATCGACTACCATCAGTTGAACAAGGTCACAATCAAGAATAAGTATCCTATTCGTAGGATTGATGACTTATTTGATCAGCTTCAGGGTGCTAGTTACTTCTCCAATATTGACCTTAGGTCCGGTTATCATCAACTCCATATT
This sequence comes from Jaltomata sinuosa, assembly GCA_003996215.1. NCBI lineage: Eukaryota > Viridiplantae > Streptophyta > Magnoliopsida > Solanales > Solanaceae > Jaltomata > Jaltomata sinuosa. The sequence continues at coordinate 81,479 of QJPP01000240.1, read as the reverse complement.
TGAGAGTGTGACATTCCTAAGAAAGCCTTAGAACGTGATATGGTCATTATGAATTTGGGGTTATCTCTTTTGGACTAACGAATGCTCCTGCAACCTTTATGGATTTGAGGAACCACGTGTTCAAGCAGTATTTGGATATGTTTGTGATTGTGTTCTTTGATGATATTCTTATCTATTCTCGGAGCAAGGAGGAGCATGCAAACCATTTGAGAGTTATGTTGCAAACTCTCAAGGATCGATAGTTATTTGCTAAGTTTAGCAAGTGTGAGTTTTGGATGAAGTCTCTTGCTTTTCTGGGTCATATTGTGAATACAAATGGTGTTCGAGTAGATTCTCAAAAGATTAAGGCAGTAAAGAGCTGGCCTAGACCCACTACCCCATATGATATTAGAAGCTTTTTGGGTTTGGCTGGTTACTACAGGGGGTTTGTAGAAGGATTTTCTTCCATTGCTGCCCCATTGACTCGGTTGACTTAGAAGAAGGTTAAATTTCAGTGATATTATTCATGTGAGAAGAACATCCAGGAATTGAAGACTAGATTGACCACATCTCCAGTGTTGGCTCTACCCGATGGCCTAAATGACATTGTGGTGTATTGCAATGCTTCTAGGATTGGTTTGGGTTGTCTTTTGATGCAGCATAGTAAGGTGATTTCTTATTCTTTGAGACAACTTAAGATTCATGAGAAAAACAACCCTACTCATGATCTTGAGTTAGCGGCCATGGTTTTTTCTTTAAAGATTTGGAGACACTACTTGTATGGTGTTCACGTGGATGTATTCAATGATCATAAGAGTCTTCAGAATGTGTTTACTCAAAAGGAATTGAATCTTCATCAAAGGAGATGGTTTGAGCTTCTTAAGGATTATGATATGAGTGTGCTTTACCATCCGAGTAAGGCCAATGTTATGGCGGATGCACTTAGTAGGTTGTCTATGGGTAGTGTGTCTTCGGTTAAGGACAAAAAGAAGGAATTGGCCAAGGATGTTCATCGATTTGCTCGATTAGGAGTTCGTCTTATGGATTTGACAGAAGGTGGTGTTATTGTTCAGAATGGTTTTGAATGGTTATGAATATTCCTTGGTAGCTGATGTGAAAGAAAAGCAAGATAGTGATCCTATTTTGAACAAGTTGAAGAGTGCAGTTCATCAGCAAAGGGTAGAGTTTTTTCCCAAGGGGGAGATGGTGTGCTTTGATATCACGGTTGATTGTATGTTCCTGACATAGATGGGTTGAGATAACAGATTTTGACAGAGGCTCATAGCTCTAGGTATTCTATTCACCCTGATGCCACCAAAATGTACCATGACCTACGGGAAGTCTATTGGTTGAATGGCATGAAGAGGGACATAGCAGGTTTTGTGGCTAAGTGTCCCAACTGTCAACAAGTGAAGGTAGAGCATTAGTGACCATGTGGTATAACTCAGATTATTGATCTTCCTACTTGGAAGTGGGATGTGATAAATATGGATTTCATTACTGAGTTGCCTTATACTCGTAGTCAACATGATTCTATTTGGGTGATTGTCGATAGAATGACTAAATCTGCCCACTTCATAGTTGTTAAGACTACGAATTCAGCAGAAAATTATGCCAAACTCTACATTCGTGAGATAGTCAGATTGCATGGTGTTCCATTGTCTATCATTTCAGATAGGGGTACTCAGTTTACATCGCATATTTTGAAGTCATTTCAGAAATGTCTTGGTACTTAGGTAAAGCTTAGCATAACTTTTCACCCACAGATGGATGGCCAGGTAGAGTGTACTATTCAGATTTTGAAGGATATATTGAAAGCCTGTGTGATTAATTTCAAAGGTAATTGGGATCATCACTTACCTCTTATCGATTTGGCCTACAATAACAACTTTTATTCTAGCATCCAGATGGCTCCTTATGAGACACTTTATGGGCGGAGGTGTAGATCTCCGATTGGTTGGTTTGAGGTAGGTGAGTCAGCCTTGATTGGTCCAAAATCAGTTCATGAGACTATGGATAAGGTTCAGATCATTAGGGAGAGGTTGAAGACCGCTCAGAGTCGACAAAAATCATATGTAGATGTGAGAAGAAGAGAGTTGGAGTTTGAGATTGATGATTGGGTATTTTCTGAAAGTGTCACCCATGAAGGGTGTAATAAGATTTGGAAAGAAAGGGAAACTTAGTCCCCGCTATGTAGGTCCTTATCAGATTCTGAAGAGAGTTGGTAGTGTTTCTTATGAGTTTGATATGCCAACAAATTTAGAAGTGGTTCATCCGGTTTTCCATGTTTCTTTGTTGAAGAAGTGTGTTCCTGATCTGACCTTGAATATTCCTTTAGAAGATGTGAGTGTGAAGTATAACTTTACTTATGAGGAAGTTCCCGTAGAGATTATTGATCATTAGATTCATAGGTTGAGAAACAAAAATTCACTTCGGTGAAGGTCCTTTGGTGAAATCAGATAGTTGAGGGAGCTACTTGGGAAGCAAAAGCAACTATAAAAGCCAAGTACCCTCATCTCTTTCCTTCCGACTCCGTTTAAGCTTGAGGTAATAGTTTCCTCCTTAGTATGTTCCTCCAATTCTACCCCATCAGTTTCTCTTATGATCCAGCATGCATTCATGTTTTGTCGAAGTTAGTTAAATCATGTTTTAAGTTGAAAAGCTCAGTTTTGATGTTTATTCTTTAGTTTTTATGTTTTGTAGTTTGGTTGGGTTGTTTTCTCTCTTATTTTCCTTGCTTAGCTTTCATTCGAGGATGAATGATCCCAAGGGGGAGATATTGTAACACCCCAAAATTTGATTATGCTTTTAAACTTAGAAATTCTAAAAATTCTAAAACTTTCAGGGATCACGAGTCAAGTCCATGGGCTGTGGATACAACCATGAGTCATGGAAGTGACCCGTGAAACCAGGCTTGCAGATCATTCTTAGGTCTGAGAACCACGAGTCAGGTTCACGATCATGGATGGTTCCATGAGTCATAGAACCAATTCATGGAACCAACTCATGGAACTTAGACTGAGGGTTACCAGCCTTCTAAGGAACCACGAGTGGGTTCCACGAACTATAGAAGTTTCTATGGGTCGTCCTGTTGAATCGTAGAAACTCATCCTCATCTTTGAATTTTGGCTCAGGAAACACGACTCTAGTCCACGGACCGTGGTTACTTCTACGGCTCGTGGAAGGGACTCATGGAACCTAAAGCAAAGCTTTTAAACAACTTTTCTCTAATTAAATCCCAGGGGTATTTCTATACTTACCCCCCTTTTAACTCTTAAGTGAGGTCATTTTTGCAACTTTTGGTAGGGTTTCTACTCCTATTAGCCTAAATGTTTCATTATTCCTCATTCATCTACCAAAAGAGGAAAATAACTCCCTCAAGCTCCAAGTCTCAAGCTCCAAGTTCAAGCCTCCATTTCTTTTCATCCTAGATCAATCAAGATTCAATAAGGTATGTGGGGATTTAATAAGGGATTTCTTTCACCCTTATACCCAAAACGCCATGTTTTACTTTGATTTATGAAATTGTGAAATTAGGGTTCTTACCCAAATTGGGGAAAAGTTACGGGTCTTCTTTAAAACCATCAATTCATGGTTTCTCATTACTTATCTATGATTTATTTGAGATTCTATAATTGATTTCAAAAGCCCATGCATTAAAGATAATTTCTAGCATGATTCTATTAAATTGAATGTTTTTAAGTGAAAATTGGCATGTTTAAATAACATGACCTTATGTATTTATGAAATTGCATGCCTAATTTTTCAAGCTACAAATTTAGAAAGGAAAGTATGTTTTTAATTATGTCTATGCTAAGTTGTAAGACTTATGATATTTGAATTGCATGACATTCGATATGTCCTTATGCTTTTCAAACAGATTTGGCATTAGATATGTCACAAGTATGAATTGACCTATATATGTTTTGGGAGTAGTATTTAGAATCGAGTTGGACTAGGGTTTAGAGTACCCTTAAGTCCCAAAACTATGTTGCCATCGTAAGTTGCCCTTTGTGGCTTATCAGAGGATCCTGATAGATAAGTTTCTAACCTTGGCCGGTTAGGACAACCTTTTTTGGTGTGGGTGTATGACACTGGACTCCATGTAGCTCATCATGGTTTATGTCAGTTAAGAGAAACTCTTGTATGAATGTTTTTAAGTCTTATGCTATGTTATCTCTTACCTTATACTTAGATTATGATATTTCTTATGATTTCTCTTACTATGCATGGATTAATTTTAACCTATGTTTTAAGTACGTTTTACTACATTTATGCATATCTCACATACTCAGTAGATCCTATAGTACTGATGCATATTCTCATGCTGCATCCTTTAATGATGCAAATATAGGCTCCTTCCCTCAGGCTCATGGCTAGACATCGCCGGAGATCCAGTTTCTATTGCTAAGTCCTCATTATTCGAGGGCTAGTGCAAGTCTTATTTCTATTATATCTTTCTTTCAGATTTTTGAGTTAGTTGGGGTCTTGTATTAGCAACTCTTTATGATAGTTTAGAGGTTTCAAACATAGCTAGACTTGTCTTTCGTGTTTCTTAGACCTCATTCCTATTTAGTTATTGTTGCCTATCCTCTTTAAGTATGCTTTCACTATATTTCTTTGTTTAAATCTAAGTAAGTTATGACCAAGGGTTAATTTGGGGTACTTGTGGTCCCAGGTCCCATTTTACGCCAAGGGGGTAGTCTTGGGGCGCGACATAGTGTGCCCTCGGTGGGTTTGTTGGTTTCTATGGATTGAATTGATGGTTTAGGTTGTTAGTTTCTTTATTTGTAGCTTTTTTTATCTCTTTTTATAGCTTGTTTGTGGATGTTTGGAGCCAGGGGAAGTCTAAGTATCCATTAGACTAGATAGAACTTGTCTGAGTTGGGAACATTATGTCGAACATATCGACGTGTGAATCGCAAGAGCTTTGCATCTACCTACTGTCTTTCCAGTGCGTTTCACGTGTGACCCACACCTTGACATATGAAAATCGCACGTGCTTATGTTTTGGGGATGATTTTGTTAGTAACCTTGAGCAATCTCATCGATTTAGATAGATGAATTGGCCCTATGATAGACTGAGTGACGTCATTCTTAAGGGAAAATCATCGTCTTTTGAGATAGTGGAAGTGATTGACTTGTTTGGTACTAATGAAGTTAGTCTTGCATGCTATGTGAAATAGGCACAACCTTCCAAAAAAAATTGTGAAAAATACATGGCAAAGAATGATGTTGTGATAATTCCTTTAATCTTTTTTTGACTCTTAATGCATTAGTGGTGATAAATTGAAATTGAATAATGTGACTCTATTTTTTTTGTTCAGGAAGTAAAAAGTTCATCCTTATTGAATGATTCGCATACCATGTGTAATGAGGTTTAGTTGAATAATTCTTATGCTCACTTGTGTTAACAAGAATTTGCTCGGTTAGTCTTTAATGCTAGTCTTGATTACTCTTTGTTGGAGAAATGATCTTAGGCCTTCTTTGTGATTATTGAAAACTACTTAACCTTAAAAGCCACCATTGCACTTAAATTGAATCATTAGTCACCCCCCTTGAACCCTCTTCTTTGGCAACTTGGTACAAGCCTTGAACCATTTTGAAAATGAATCTCTCTCTTGAACTCGTCCCTCTTTGAACTCCACAAGTGTGAAATCGAGGCTAAAAGCCTAAGTTTGGGAGTTTATAATAGGTACCTTGGAGGAGTGCTAATTGAGCTTATCTTGGTTTGTTGCATAAAAATAACTGCCAAAAAGAAGAAGGAAGATTTTTAAAAGAAAAGCAAAGAGGAAAGAAAAGAAAGAAAATCCTCCAAGGTGAAGAAAATGATAAAAACCGGGGCTTCAAATAAAAAGAAATTAAATGGTGCCTCATGTTGAATGAAAATGAAAGAAATTGATTTGGTTTCACATTGAAAAAAGTTGTGTAGAGTTCGAGGAGGATGTAGTCACTTGAATCCAAATTTGTATCCTGCCCGTCCTCGAACCTACATTACAAGCTTAGAAAAGCCCTTTGAGATCTCCGATCGATTGTTCTAGACCTAGTGGCGAAGAAAATAAGGGCAAGCCTATGGTTGATACTTGTCGGTACTTCAAATTCCTTGTGAGTGTGAGTGTATTTGTCCCTTGTGATTTTTTTGTACATATTGTGATTTTGGGACTTTCTTTCTTGTGAGGGCATGTGAATTAGGATAGTTGGTGACATTGATAAAATCCAAAAATTAGTCAAATGATCATGTTTTTGTAAGCTAGTAGTTTGAGTCACATCTTGAGGATTGGTTGTTGCCACTTGGTTGTTCTTATAGTTCCATTGCATCATTGAATCGTGTTTTGAATAGAGGGGAATGCTTAGATTAAGTTATCATGTAATTAACTAATTATCAGTACCAACCGAAGTCATGTTTGGTGATTGGAATGGGTTTTCCTTGGCTGGTAGTGATGTATTTGCACTTGTGTTGTGTGCCTCTTGAAATAGACTTTTTGTTGCTTGAGGACAAGCAATAGTTCAAGTTTGGGGGTTTGATAAGTTGGTATTCTACCTACTTATTTAGCTTTTAATCTTATGCTTTTGTTAGTAAAAATTGGATAAATAATGCAATTGACACGGATTACTTCTATTTTACAAGTCTTTATGTTTGTAAGTGTTTGGGAAATATTTGAGTGAAAACAAGTCAAAATGGCGCTAAAAGGAACTGCTGACCACTGACATCAACTTAATCATCGTGATCGCAAGAGTAAGGTCATGCGACAGCGATGTACAAGAAAATAATACAATGCGACCGCAAAAGTCAAGCCACACGACTATGTGAAGGAAGAAGTTAAAGCCACGCTACCATGAGGTTGAGGTCACGCAACCGCGTAGAAGGAAGTCAAAGAACCTCGCGATCGCGAGGCACATGCACGCGATTGCGATGAAGGCATCATCAGCTGCAGGACATATTTGGAAATTCCCACTTTTTAGCAACCCCAATTCACATAAAACTCTTCTCAGCCATTTTGCGAAGGATCTTTGGCAAAATTGACAACTCTTGAAAAGCTTGGAGAGCAAATTCATCAACCAACACCATAAGAGTGAAGATTTGGATGCTCTTTATTGTAAAATCCTTCGTTTCCATTCTTCAACTCTTGTTCTTAATTGCTAATTTGTAGGTGTGAATGTTTAATTGAGATTTGGATTTTGTATTAGAGATAATACTATATTTAAGTATTTAATTCGTATCTTGTGCTTTCTCTTGATTAATTATGTGGGTCTATTGAATCTTCCATGCTTGAATCTTATAGTTGATGGTTGCAAATATTGACTTAGCTTTCTAATTGTGTTCTTGCTTGAAAGAGTAGTTCCTTAATTCAGGAAGGTTTAATAGTGGGGATTTGGGGTTTCCACTCCAGATCAAGGCTAGAGATAGTTTGATTGCCGAAAACTCCCATCTATGAGTTGGGATTAGAGATAGCCCAACTTACCCAAGTTAATTTGTTGGTTATTGGTCACACTTGGTGATTAGAGAGAACCCATGAGGTTAATTGCTTGATTGGTCGAAAGACGATTAAGCATACCTTAACCAAGACTACCCATGTGTTAATCGGGTGCAAGTCTTGTCAATTGAATTTCCATTCCCAATTCTCCCCGATTGTCCTTGCTTGTTGAAAGCAAGGTGAAAGCCATTGATCAAATCTATCTTTTATTTAATTTTCTTTTATCTTTTGTTTTAGTTTAAAACCTCTCTATCGTTATCTTTTATGTTTTCTCGTTGAACTTCAATAAGTTGCTTTTATTCTTTACTAGCTCAATCATGATTATATTGTTCTTTATGGGATCGACCCCGGCACCCATCGAGAATATAAATGTGTGTTGGTAAATGATCGTCGATACCTCCATCTTGGAGAGTACGTCTGAATAATGTTTGTTTCACACATGGAAAAGTGCCCATTGTACATGCCATTGCACAAGCAACCAGTGAACTGGACAAAAACATTGGAATGTGCAAAAGAGATGCGTTTCACACCTCTCAAAGTGCCTGTTGCACCAGACATCGCATGACAAAATAGTGAGCTAGGAGAAAATGTGAAAATCTAGTCCAGCAGGCCTTTTTCGCGAATGCAATGGATCGGTCGCATTCACGAAGACCAGTCGAAATCAAGACATCATGTACGCAAAGGACCTCTCACGTACATGGTAGTTACAACAGTTTCTAGGTACTTCAAAATGCTCAAAAATTAGAAAAGGACCCAAAACGTTTTTCTTTCTCAAAACAAGGGTGTTCTTCCTCCTTTGGCACATAATAATTCCATCAATTCGTCCATCCATTGCTTAACAAAGTGCAACCACTCAGGTATAAATTCCGCACCTCCTTGTATCTTGATATGATTCCCCTTCATCCTCATCTTGAGGTTGTAAAAAAGGGGAAATGACATTTATTTTGGTTGAAAATCCTCTAGTTTAAAATCAATTTTCACTTGTGCCTAACTGTTAAATTAATTGGTGAAGTTCGTTAAGAGTTTATGCTTGGTTATGTGATGAAAACTTTTTTGCTTAGCATGATCCTAATGGGCATATGTGGCTTGAGAAAATTGAGCCCCTCCATGTGTTTGAGAAAAAGCCTCAAAGGCTGGTGGTCTGGGCGAACACGCTGACCTTCACGTTCGTGGTCGCTTGGCCGCGTTCGCGAAGGAAGAATTTTTTTGAATAATAAAATTGTCTTCGCAAACGCAGCCACCTAGCCGCGTATGTGAAGAAGGATACCTGGTAGTGATGAAAATAGTAGCTTCGCACAGGCTGCCTCAGTTTCTTTTTTCAACCATTTCTTTAGCCTAAGTACTTCATAATACATTGATTTAAGTGTCCCCAAGAACTTTTAACATGTTGGTTTGTTTTTTAGGTACTTTGATCCTATAAATGGCCTCTAACAGTAGTGATAATGAAGTTTAAAATGTTCTGGAGGTGGAAATAGAGGAGAACTATGATTAGGACAGATTCCTAGTGGCATCATGTGAGCGTCAATATGATGAGATCCTATCAAAGACCTTTGTTGGGGAGAAAGGAATCAACATGGATAAAGTTGACAAGAAAATACTGGAATTCTATAAGAGATTAGTGGAGCGTAGGTGGATTTGCTTTGCTTCTCCACCTATCAAGGCAAATCACACAGTGGTCACAGAGTTTTATGCTAATGCGTTGACAACCGATTTTAAGGGCGCATTGGTAACTACCGTTGGAGGTGTCCAAGTGTGTTTCAACCCTGAGATCATCAATGCACTATACAACCTTCTGAATGCGAATAATGAGGTCTATGTGGAAACATAAAAAGCAGAATGACACCAATGGTTGGTTGACAAGTTGCACTATTAAGTAACACCGAATTGGTTAACTTTTAAAAAAAGGGTCGACTCACATGAATTCACTGCTGAAGGCAAGTCATAGTTTTCAATTATCCATGCAGGGATCATGCCATCCACTCATTACACTGATGTGACCCTTGATTGAGCATTGATTATTAAAGCACTCATGGATGGGTTGGATGTGAATGTTGGGCTCCATATTTTGACTGAAATGGAAGAGGTAGTTATGGGAAGGTCAAAAAGCATTTTCTTCCCCTTATTGGTGACCCAGTTATGCTATGATGGTGGGGTATTGAAACACCCTATTGATGTTGAGAGGAAGCCAGTGACCCTGATTCATCTCTTGTTGAAAAGGGCCCCAGAAGTAAAGCTTAAGAAGAGAAAGATTAATATAGCTTCTCCATCTTTTGGGAAGTTTCTTGAGTCATTCACTGAACCCACTAATCCTTTCATGTTTTCATCCGGGTCATCTCACTATGTCGAACCACTACAATCTGGGCCCTACATTATGCGTCATCTATCTAGCCAGATTCAGGGAGTTGATGCACATGTTCAGTAGCTGTTAGCTGGATTTCCTACTAACTCAGCTAGAGATGACACACCAATAGTCTCTGAGTCTTCAGGGTCCTTGGACAAAGTGGCCACTGAGTAGAAATTGATCAATGGGAGATTGAATGCAATGAACACCCAATTGGAGCACATGAGCCATAGGCAATGAAGGTTGAAAAGCGACAAAGGAAGATTAACGAGCATGAAAAGAAGAAAAGCATGTTCTTAAACAAGATGATGGATAGATTAAAGTATTTGTGTGGATCGGGTACTCCAGAGGATGATGAAGATAAGGATCAGGAGAGACTTCAGTTTCCCTCTTCCTCCAGTTCAGATTGAGACACCTCAGGGAGCCCCTTCAAACTTATCTTTTATTTTGATGAAGTGAGGGCACTGCCATATCTTAGTTGGGGGTGGCGTATTAGACTGCACTATATCTGGTTTAGCTTATTTTATTATTGGATATTATTGTGCCCTCGCCGGGCTTGTTTTGTCATTTTGGATATTATTGTGCCCTTGTTGGGCTTGTTTTGTTTGTTTGGATGTTGTTGTTCCCTTGTCGGGTGTGTATTGTGGATTTATGCCCTTGTTAGGTTTTAAAGTTACTATGAATGGAATTGATGGTTTAGGTTGTTAGTTTCTTTACTTATAGCTTCGTTATTTTCTTTTATAGTTTTTTTGAGTGATGGCCCAATGATAGATTGGGTGACTACATTCTTAAGGAAAATCGTTGCATTTTGGTTGTTGTGAGCTAGGGGAAGTTTGAGTACCCGTTAGGCTAGATGAAATTTCCCATGTGTTGAGGTGTTTATATTGGTAAATTCCGATTACCTATATTGATTTAGATAGATGATTTGGCCCTATGATATACTAGGTGAGGCCATTCTTCAGAGCAAATCATCATCTTTTGAGGTTTTGGTTATGATTGACTTATTTGGTACTAATGAAGTTAGTCTTGCACGCTAAGTAAAACATGCATACCCTTCAAAAAAAAATCTTGTGAAAAGTGTGTGGAAAAGAATGATGTTTGTGACAACTCCTTTAATTTTTTTTGACTCTTAACGCATTAGTGGTGATAATTTGAAATTGAAAGAATGTGACTCCATTTTTTCTTGTTTAGGAGGTAGAAATTGACCCTTCTTGAATGATTTGCATGCCATGTGTGGAGAGGTCAATTAAATAATTCTTGTGCTTAATTGTGTCAACTAAAACTTTCCTGCTTAGTCGTTTAATGCTAGTCTCAATTTCGTTGGTTGGATAAATAATCTTAGGGCTTCTTTGTGATTGTTGAAGACTACTTAGCCTTAAAGTCCACCATTGCACTCAAATTGTATAACTAGTCACCCCTCTTGAGCTTAATACCTTTTCCTTGGCAACCTCAGTACAAGCCTTGAATGATTTTGAACATGAATCCCTCTCTTGAACCCATCCATCCTTGAAATCTACAAGTGTGAAATTGAGGCTAAAAGCCTAAGTTTGGGGATTGATTAAAGGTACCTTGGAAGAGTGCTAAATGAGTTTATCTTGGTTTGTTACGTTAAAAGAATTGTCAAGAAGAAGGAAGAATGTGAAAAAGAAATCAAAGATGAAAGGAAAAGAGGAAGAAAAGAAAGGTAGTAAATCCTTCAAGGTGAATAAAATGATAAAATTGAGCCCCAATTGAAACTAGTGAAATGGTGTCTTGTATTGAATGAGAAAGAAAAGAAATGGCTTTGGTTTAGAATTAAAAAAGTTGTGTAGAGTTCGAGGAGGATGTATTCACTTGAATCCAAATGAGTATCTGACCCTTCTCTGAGCCTATGTTACAAGCTTAGAAAATCCCTATGAGATCTTTGACCGATAGTTTTTGAGCTAGCAGCGAATGAAAATAAGGGCACGCCTATGTTTGATACTTGTTGGTACTTGAAATTCCTTGTGAGTGTGACTGTGAGTGTATTTTTTCGGTGTGATTATCTTTGTACATAATGTGTTTTGGGGACTTTCGTTCTTGTGAGGGAATGCGTATTAGGATAGTTAGTGACATTGATAAACTCCGAAAATGAGTCAATGGAGAAAGTTTGGTAAGCTAGTGGTTTGAGTCACATCTTGAGGATTGGTTGTTATCACTTGGTTGTTCTTATAGTTCCATTGAGTTCGTGAATTGAATTTTGAATAGAGAGGCACCCTTAGATTAAGTTATCATGTGATTGACTAATCATTAGTACCAACCGAAGTCATGCTTGGTGCTTAAAATGGGTTTTCCTTGGCTTGTAGTATTGTCATTGCACTTGTATGTGTGTGTCTCTTAAAGTAGAATTTTGAGTTGCTTGAGAACAAGCAATAGTTCAAGTTTGGGGGTTTGATAAGTTGGTATTCTCCCTACTTATTTAGCTTCTAATCTTGTGTTTTTGTTATTATAAAGTGGATAAATAGTATAATTGACACGAATTACTTCTATTTTGCAGGTTTCTATGTTTTAGAAGTGTTCGGGAAGAATTTGGATGAAAATAAGTAAAAGCGAGCTATTCAGAGAAATATGGAACTGGCAGTTGAATTAGCCTATGTGAATGCATCAGTCCCTTCACGTATGCGTTAACCACATAAATAGAAGTTGCACGCATGCATCATACTTCCCGCGTACGTGAAGGTCAACCAGACAGAAGACACTTTGCGTACGTGGCATACCTTAGGCGTAGGCAAATAAAGAAATGTCAGCTGCGGGGCAGAAATGGAATTTTCCCTTTTTGGAAACCACAATTCACATAAAACTCTTCTTAGTCATTTTAGGAAGGATCTTTTACCATTCTCTCAACTTTTGGCAAGCTTGGAGAGCAAGTTCATCAACCATCACCATAGAAGAGAAGATTTGGATGCTCTTTATTGTAAAATCCTTAGTTTCCATTCTTCAACTCTTGTTCTTAATTGATAATTTGTAAGTGTGTTTGTTGAATTGATATTTGGGTTTTGTATTAGAAATAATACTTGTTTGGGTATTAAATTCATGTTTTGTATTTGCTCTTTCTTAATTATGTGGGTCTATTTAATCATCCATGCTTGAATCTTATAGTTGATGGTTGCAAACATTGACTTAGCTTTCTAATTGTGTTCTTGCTTGAAAGAGAAGTTCCTCAATTCGGGAAGGTTTAATAGTAGGGATTTGGGGTTTCCACTATAGATCAAGGCTAGAGATAGTTTGGTTTCCGAAAACTCCCATCTAAGAGTTGGAATTAGAAATAGCCCAACTTACCCAAGCTAATTTGTTGGTTGTTGCTCACTCTTGGTGATTTGAGAGAACCCATGAGGGTAATTGCTTGATTTGTTGAAAGACGATTAAGCATACCGTTAACCAAGACTACCCATGTGTTAATCGGGTGCAAGTCTTGTGAATTAAATTCTCATTCCCAGTTTTCCCTTGTTGTCCTTGCTTGGTGAAAGCAAGGTTAAAGCCATCGATCAATCTATCCTTTATTTGATTTTTTTTTATTTTTAGTTTTTAGTTTAAAACCCCCTATCATTATCTTTTATTTTTGCTCTTGAAGTTTAATAAGTTTCTTTTATTCTTTATTAGCTCAATCGCGATTACATTATTCTCTGTGGGATCGACCCCGACCCCCATCGGGAATATAAATTTGTTTTTGTTAATGATCGTCGATACCTCCATCTTGGAGAGCACATTTGAGCGTTATCAGGTACAACAAGAGTTTCTTTTTAAACCTCAGCCACGCCTTATGTAATGGTTCGTCTTGGAGTTGATGAAAAATAGTTATTTCATCCCTCAGTTTCATCATTCTTGAAGAAGGGAAGAACCTCACTATAAATGCTTCGGCAAGACCATCCATGTAGTGATTGATCCTTCTGGAAGCTCTTCTAACCATTCCGTCGCTTCTCCCATGAGTGATAAGGGAATAAGCAAAGCCAGATGGATTCTTGGGGGTTGTTGTGGAAGATAAATGGTTGGCATATCTCGATGAAGTTTTGGATATGCCTATTTGCATCTTCTTGTGCAGCCCTTCCAAATAATATTTTCATTTGGATGAGGTGGAGCATGGTGCTTGAAACATGAAACATGGCATTGCCAACCACGGGAGGTAGGCAGATTGCACCTACCCCAACTTGAACTATGTGTTCCAGAGTTGTCCATGAATCCGTCAACACTTTCGTTGTCGCCCACTTCGTTCATGGGCTACCTGCTCAACAATCAAAAACAATACACAAAGTAAAAATGAACAAAAACTCACAAAGTGATTTCAAACGTCAATAAAAAGGCTACTCAAGAACCAATTCACCCATCAACGGCACCATTTTTGATAACGCTCAAGTAACACTCTCCATACGGAGGTGATAGCAATCATCAGAGAAAAACAAAATGTATATTCCTCACGGGAGTTGAGGTCAATCCCACAGAGAATTGTAGAGTCTCCTGTAGTATTATCGTATATCGATCACCAATAGAGTAATCATTCAAACAACATAAAAAGTAAAAAAGGGGGGAAATCAGGGAACTGTGAATCTGTCACAATCACAATTCAAGCAAAACAGTAAAATAAACAGCAGGTTTGTATCTAGAGAGAGGATTACTGGGGGTATGCTTCCGATGGGACTTAAACATAGGTTAAGATACTTGCTTAATTATGAGAATTCTTAAAAAATGATATGGGTAGCATTGGTTTTAGTCATGAATGTCAATCTTTTGATCTCACAAACATTTGTCAAATTGTCTCCATTCGAGCACCATGGTTTTAACACCAACCAACCAATACAAGCTTGGGGAAGTCACGCTATTTCTAGATTAGACTCTTAAATGGGTGTTTTCTGATGATTGAACTATTTCTAGCCTCAATCTAAATGGAAATCCCAAGTACCCACTATAAAATTCTCATCCGAAATCATGCACTTTTCTTTCAATCAAGAACACAACCAAGTAAGTTCAATAAATGTTTGCAACCATAAATTTTAGAGTTAAAACATGGATAATTCAATAGACCCATATCAATTTAGCAATTATAAATACAATTAAGCAAGACCCATACCCAATATTAAATACCCATCATACACATACCCTTAGACAAGGAAACTAGCCACTCATGCTAAGTAAAGAAGAGATTATACCAATTGGGTAATCTGAATTTCCATTCATTACAACTAATATCCAATATCCAAGCTCAATTTGTACAATTAATGGTGCATTCACAAGGTTGAAGAACAGAAATATCAAGTACTCTCTATCTTTCTTGGGAGCCTCTCTCAATGGAATATTATTCTCCAACTTCAAAACTAGCAAAAACTATTCAAAACTATTCAAAAACCACTAAGTACAATACCCAAATTGGGTTTCTGATGGTTTCCAAATTGTCACATAAAAGTTGAAAAAAATTCCCTTCGAGAGATGTGCTACATAATGTGTAGCACAACGTGTGGTTGCACAAGCCACTGTGCACGTCGCACGACTCCCCTTCAGTGAACCAGTGACTTCAGTTGACTTTGGGTGCTGTGCGAAGGGAGGTGCGGTCCGCATCAGATGTTGTCTGTGTTGCACGGCGGCCGCACCTCCTGGCAGAATCATCTTTCCTTTTGATCACCTTCACACTTTAACTCCTTCTGAGCTCTTTCGGGTCCAATTCCTTGTTTTCTATCTTTGACCAAGAGTTCCTACATTCATATTGATAAAGGCCATAAGAACCTCTAAATCTCATCAAAACATGGCAATAATTCATGATTAAAGGCTTAATAAGTTTGTAGATTACAAACTTATCAGTTACCATCAAGAAAATAGTACCATCCTCTACTAGCAAGACGGTCTAACATTTGATCCGTAAATGACATTGGAAAATGATCCTTCTCAGTCCATGGATTCAGCTTCCTGTAATGCATGAAAACACGCCAACCTGTGACTAGTCTCATAGTAATCAACTTGTTTTTTGCATTAGGAACCACAGTGATTCCTCCCTTCTTAGGCACACATTGAACCGGGCTCACCCACTTGCTATCTGCAATCAGATAAACCACGCCAACATCCAACAACTTAATAATCTCTTTCTTGACCACTTCCTGCATAGGGTGATTCAATCTACGGTGATGCTCAATACTTAGGATGGAATTTGGCTCAATCTGAATTTTTTGCATGTATATACCTGGTGGAATGAAAATAATGTCAGCAATAGACTAACCAATGGCCCTTTTGAACCTCTTCAAAGCGGAAACAAGAGCCTCAACTTTCCCTTCACCTAAGTCAGCATCAATAATCATAGGCAACATGTTGTTGGCTCCTAAGAAAACATATTGCAAGTGAGATGGAAGTGACTTGAGCTCCAAGACTAGAGGCTCCTCAATGGATGGTCTAGCTGGTGGAATTATTCGATTCTTCAAGTCTAGATACAACTTTTTTAGGGCATATGAGTAAGCCCCTGTACCAGCACGTGCTTCCACCATGTCTTCATATTCACAATGTCTTCCCCATCAAAATTCATGATCACGGATGCAAGTGCTTCAACACCCAACTGCTCCTCAACTGGCACTAATAGTTATTCCTCATCAACAACATCTATGACTGAGACTACTTGCATGTCATCATGATGCTTCATTTATTGGAACAGGTTGAAAGTCACTTCTACATCATTCAGCCTAAACTTCATATGCCCGTCTCCAAGTCAACTAAAGCACCTCCAGTGGCCAAGAATATTCACCCTTGAATGATGGGGACTTCAAAATCTACTTTACAGTCTAAAATCATGAAGTCCGCTTGAAAGATAAAGACTCCACTTTTACAAGCACATCATACATGATACCTACTTGCCTCTTCATGGTGCGATTACCATTAATACCCGCATTGTCGTCGGAGTGGGGGATCCCAAGAACAACTATTTGAGTACTTCCAATGGCATAAGGTTAATTTTCACGACCCGATTTCTCAGGTCATGATGGCACCAACAACCCCCTAGTAGGCGAACCAATTCTCGTAGCCCAGAATGGTAAGTATTGGGATACTACCTAACCAAAACGCACAATACGAAGAAATAAGGGGAAGCAGAATGTAAAAGTAGACAAGGCGGAAGTAAAACCCAAATATATACATAAATAAAACTATACCAACCCCAAGACTTGGTATCGATAGTACAGAAGCTTCTAATAGACTACAAGGGCTGGAAGTAACAAAATACAATATAAATCTGTCTCCGAAAGTACAAGGAGCAGCAGTACAATAGATGAGATGTAGTCAAGCCTCGACCGTCAGGCGCTCATGCTAGTCTCAAACCTCCAAAAAATGCACGAGTCTCATACGCGATCAGCAGCAAAAGTTCAACTAATATCTGCACCAGAAAGATACAGAAGTGTAGTATGAGCACTAAGACAACGGGTACTCAGTAGGCATCATCGGCCGACTGAGCACATATAAGATATTAAAATAGTAATAAGCAGAACACAAGAAGGCAGTCAAAGGAGCAAGGAAAAAGCACAAGGAACTAGAACAAGGAGCAATCAACCAAGAGTTACAAGTATACATGCTAGAAGAAACATATACATAACACAGAAACACATGTGTAAGGATGGAGAACGGACCTGGAATCCTTGCAACAATAGTATATAAAAGAGAGAAAGTCAGGAACATAGCAGTATATTGGTAACCTCAAGTAAAAAAGAAAAGAAGGAAAGCAGTCTAGCATACTCAAGATGGAATCAACAAGCATAAGGAAATCATGACACCAACCCAACTTCAAGTTAGCATAAACAGGAATCCACCTCTCAAGTACAACCCTGGGATGGAATAACTAACCCGCAATAACCGAGAAATACTACTCAAATCCTGGTAAGAATGGAACCAGAAACCCACAATCTGCTCAGAAAGCCACACAAAAGTGCCTAAAAAAGATAGGACTATCTAGCCCTCTCAATAATCAAAATGCCACAATTGGAGCCTCAACAGGCTAATAACTGCTAAATCACCAAGAACAAGGACCATAACCAGCTCTATAAAGCAACAAGAGTAATCTACCTACCTACAATCCCAACGGCCGCCCATACAACTAAGGAACGCTATCAAGTGAAAACAAACCCTCTGTACGCCTATACAACTAGAGCGTACACTGAACACACAACAAACAAGGGTGGAATCCGAGTGAAATATGCATGATGATGATAATGATGGAACCGATAATAGTAACCCTGTATGCATCTCCCCCCAGCACTTTGGTAGGAGGACCCATGATGGGACGTACCCTCTATACACCATCAAACAATGTATACTCCTCCTCCGGCATGCTCGACCCTTTGGCCTAGTTCTGAAACGGCAGGGCCCATGAAGGTTCTAGACTACATACAGTAATGAAGACAAAATCTCAGAGAATTAGAGCCTCAAAGTACGTGCTCGGAATTGAACCGGGTCTAAAACAGTAGTTATAATCTCAAAATACCATCTCAAAGGGTGCCCGAAGTATACTCGGGTCTAAATCAGTGATATAAGTCTCAATAACCCTCTCAAAGGGTGCCCAGAGTGTGTCCGGGTCTAAATCAATAAGAAATCAGGTCTAGTACTCTGCCCAGCAGAGCCCAGTATCAGTAGGAAATCAAGTCTAGTGCTCTGCCCAGCAGATCCCAGTATCAGTAGGAAATCATGTCATCATTAGATTATTCCAAAAATTGGCCCCCACGGCCATGAAAGTTTAGGAAAAACCATATATAGTGGCTCACAGCCAAAATCAAAGTGAAACATGCAGGGAAAACCTTTTTGATTGATGATTTGCTCACACACAAATATAAATTAGCCCAACGGCTCACAAACAGTTCTTATCAACCCTGCAAAGGCCCAACAACTACTCAACAGACAAAACCAGCCTAAAATGATATCTCTATGTCCAGGACTCACAGACATTCCCAACTAACCCACCATCTATGTTCCAGAGTCAATACAAGGCCACTCAGGACCACAAGGGTAATATACAATGCCACGCAAATTCTACAAACACCGTATGAAATAAACGGACAGAAAAGGTGGACAAGGTCTGGGGTACCAAACTATAAAAACCCACCCAAGGATGCTAATAATGTAGTTATAGCCTATATACGCAGAGTCTAGGTAGGGAAAGCCATAACCTACCTGTCATCCGATGACTAGTTATGGGAACAACATCGTCCAGGCTCGAACTGCTCTGGGAAGCCTCAAATCATGAAAACACTAACAATACAATAATCTACATATCAATACATGGCTAATGATACCCATAATGTTATAGAAATAACTGGGCTCGTGGGCCTCGCAACCTGAAACTAAAAATGGAAGAGTGCACCATGATCACCACACTCCTAAGTGTGCATGCTCAAAATTTAAAGAAGTTTTACCGGGGGAAAATGGCCTAAAATATCCAGCCACTTCAAGAACAAAAGAAGAATCAAAAGCGAGAATTTACGGATGTAAGAAGATAAAACTTACCAATAATGATGGAGGAATGAGCAAGGCCAAGAAATTTGTACCCCAACACCAAGAATCAAGTCCAAACAAAGCCTAGACGAGCTTCGAGCTATGAACAATGGAGGAATTGGTTTTTAGGGTGAAGAAGAGGAAGTTGGGGGATTATATATTTCTCAGGGGTCTTTCATCATGATCGTGAAGGGACCCCTCGTGGTCATGAAGACCATGCTGTCTAGACTATAGCGATAGCGAGGGCTAGCCATGCAGTCGCGAAGAACAAGGGGGAGAAGCTTCATTGCGGTCGTGACATAGGGCATCGCGATCACGAAGAGCAAAGGACCAGGTGCTTCATCACGATCGCGGCGGAAAGGAATCGCGATCGCAATTAAGGCCTGAGGCCTGTACCTGTAACAATAAAAACTGCAACTTTTGAAAAACTCATCGGAGAATTTTGGGCACAATCAGAACCCGATACTTAAGAACTAAATATGCTATTAGAGTGGAAACGACGTTCCAGACTCATTGGAATCAATGAAACTTCCATATGAGGTGATTTTGGAAAAATGTTTACCAAAGTCAACACTAGCTAATGCAAACCAAACACCCGAACTAACCAACTAACTAACACAAACTCGCCATTTCAGAGCTAACGGCATTGAAAAAATTTCCATCGCAGGCCGTCTTCCCCGAATATTGACCAAAGTCAACCCAACAAGCCCAACTAGCTTGAAAACGCAGAATGATAGAGAATTTCTAGCTGAAAAGCTCCTGAATTTGACCAAATGTCCCTCTAGACCAAAGTCCACGCTCTAAAGCTAACGGAACAATCAGAATTCGATTCTAAGAACGTTCACCAAGAATGTTGACCGAAGTCAATGATTTCAAAGGTCTAAAGCTCAAAAACTTGGAATGGACAAAAAGACCAATCAGGCGGCCCGAGCACCAAACTGCCGGTCCCAGCAAGACATAAATGACTTGGGACTGCTATAGGCAACCTATAATGGTACAAGAAAGGTGAAAATTCATAAATGACTGAAAAGGTCATTACATCATCCACTACTAAAAAGACTTATCCCCGAAAGTCAGGAAAGAAAGAAAGTCTAGAGGTTAAAAGAACAGTGGATACAAAGCTCGCACTACTCTCTCAGACAACCTGGGTAGCCTCCTCTACTGGACGACACCCAACAGAGAAGAACCAAAGAAGGAAACCAAGCCTAAATCTTAATACTAGCCGAGCTAGATTTAAAACTTAACTCCAAGACTCCAATGATCTGTCGACCTAAACTGAACCTCCAGAATCTCAACCGAAAAACACCGATGCAATACCAAAACTAGAGAAGCAAGGTGACCAACACACATAACTCAAATCTCTGAAACCACAACCAAGTTTGCCTGAAAAGCCAACAACCAAAATTCTAAATGATGAACCCGCTGATCCGTAAAAACCCTATTATTCTGAATGGAATCCTTTCACACCATAACAGGAAGTTTCATCCAAGTCGAACACTCAACCACCCTCAAAGCATCAACTAATACATCGGAGATCCATAATTTCCGCTTATACCTCATTATGAACGAAGCCACCCTTTATACTCCAGCTCTTTGTAAGCCATGTTATATCCAACTAGTCTTTTCAATCCAAGATAAGAATTTGAAGTATATCTTCGGAAATTGGAGTTAACTGCTCCGACTGACCATCAACCTATGAACGAACACTCTCGCTAACCTTAAGCTCACTAACTGAACCCAACTGAAGTTTGCACACCCATGTTAGGAAAGACACATATGAACACCTTGTGTTAACGAAGAAGCTTCCAAACTGTACAACTAACCCAATAGCTACACCATTCTAAATATGAGTCAACCAGAAGCAAATGAACTAGGGAACTTTTCCCAAAAGGTCAAAAGCAAAACTAAGCCTCTGCAAGGAGTATGGTGATCCTACCACGAAGACAGTAACCATCACTAAGCTCCAAACCCTAAGAAGTACTTGCTTCTATTCTGAATACTTCAACACCATTCAGACTTGAAATTGCTTTACAAATCGCAACTTGCGAAGAACTCTACATACCACAAATATCAAGTCAAAACACCCCGAAGGCAAAGGAAAAAGGGGCATGGGGTCCAAAGTTGCCATCTAGCCATAGAAATTTTCATATAACTTCAACTCATCCCATTGGTTCGAATCGACTGCTCTACCGGATCTGCACACAACCAACCATTTCGAAGCATATATCATACCGAATTTTTGGTCCATACTGGCTGAGTTTAACCAACATTGCAACCCCACGTAAGTTACAATCCTGAAAGAATTGACTACACAAGCTTTCAAATCCTCAGTAAATAAATGGTGACCACCAGCCTCTAAGTATCATTAGAACCTCAAAAATAACCCTGCTAGTCACAACCCGCACAAGCTGACCACATAAAGCATACACCACCGCTGAATTTGGAACTTATGCCACTGCATCTGCCAAACTAAGATGGAAGAAACTTCGTACCATGAAGAGCACCACTAAAATTAGGAATATCCAGCCTAAAACAGAGGTTAGCCAAGGAATGGGTGTCCAAGGCTAACAGCCGCATTCAAAACATAAGTAAAGAAGCTAAGTTGACAACACCCACTGCCTCTGGCACTAGGATGGTGCAACCAAATAGAAAATGCCACGAACCATCTGGAGTAGTTTGCTAGCTCGTGCTTTTTGAAACCCAATCCTTATTTATTAACCAATGCCTCTGTCGAACCCATATGCTGCCAATGAAACCATCTGAACTGAAACTAACTAGGCCATGAATACACAATTTTCCCAATTTGTAGATCCTACTGAACTGCAAACCGATCAAAGAAAAAGCCACTGCAATATGTAGATGGTCGAATCAGGTCACCAACACACAACCCAAAGCAATCTCTCAATGACCACCTCAGTCAGCTTAGAACACACCAGCACGAGCAAGGAGTCATCACCCTTCTTTTTCAACCAAACAAAACCTTCCGTAGCATATACTGAACCTTACAACCTCCTTCTCAAATAAAAATCTAGAGCCATTACCTTAGTTCTCACATCTATATTGCCAAACTAAATAAAACAGGAGAAGAATGGGTCGAATACCCAACTCACCCAATATGCTATGGATGCAACTCAACCACGAGGCTACGGTCAACACTTTCTCAAATATTCTAAAGCCAAACTCAATCACAATACCAAAATCAAGAGTTCATCCAGAGAACTACGATCAAAATTCATTCCAACTAGAACTGGGGAGACAATAAAACAACCCAACCAGACAAAAAACTGAGGGAGACTATGGGAACAACCCATATACCTGCCAACCCCCTATGCCAGCCAAACAATAAGGGTCGACTCTAATCACCTGAAAAGAAACACCAAACCATGCTCACTAGCATAACCAACACCTCTTATCTCAATACAAAAGCTAAAACTTCGGCTCAACTACTGGTAACACCAAACCAAAACAAGAACCTCTAGCCACGCTAGATAACAGCCTAGGCATTCAACCATCTAGGACCGCTCAAAAAGTAAGGCTCGGCACAAGTCTAGAGCTATAATGAAATAGGAAACAACCTAACCAGAAATAGACTAACAAGAACTACCCACGAGATACAACTCTGGGTAAGCACCTCAGAAGGAAAACTCAACCCATCCACTACTAAGTAATAAACTAGTACAAAAATAATGCGCAAAAGCTACAATCTGGAAATCAAACAACTAAACAAGTAGCAGGTAGGCATATAAGCAATTATATGATAGAAAGGATAGGATCGCAACGCGAGCAGGACTACCACAAGTCAAAGATAGCAGAAGCATAACCTGGAGCAACGATATCGGGAACCTCTACCTCTGGCCCACCAGAAAGGGCATCAAGTTGACGAAATCTAACTCTGGACTAAGTAGTCAAAGCTGAAGGCTCAACCATCCCTCACCGGGGATAATCTCTATAATAATGACCAATCACCCCACAAGTGTAGCAACCCAAAGAAGCCCTACTCCAATGCACGATCCTTGTCGGCTCTAGACAGATACCTAAACTATTATATCTGTGCTGGCTATAAAGTGGGACTATAGGGCAATCTCTAACCAAGTACCCACGCTCCCTACCCCAATAATAAACTTTATCAACTGGAATCCTTTGGAATGATCGTACTGGACCTGACCAGCCACCACGGCCTGCACACTCTAAAGGCAAATACCAAAGAATATGATCTTTAACCTGCCCACTAAGCTCAACATGCCCTACACAACCACTCTCTTGAACTTGTGGAGCAACTGAAACTACCCAGGTAGATAAGAAGCAATGAAACGTATCTCTGTTGGAGAATCCCCTGCCTCGAGTCTTAGAACCTCGAGAACTGTTCTGGCAACGATGTTTCCTAGCGCTACCCCTGTAAGCCTCACGACATAAAGCCTCAATAGCCCAAGCATGATCCACTACCTGAAGGAAGGTAGTCCCAACCGTAACCAAATGCTTAGTCGCCAGACAGTGTGGTGAAATCAAACCTCCAACAAAGCTCTGAACCCTATCAAACTCTGAAAGTGTAGCCATAGCAGTATGCCAAACCATGTCATGAAATCTCGCCTCATACTCCAATACTGACAGACAACCCTGCTGAAGAACTGGTAGCTCAACCCTTGCTGAAGCACTTCTCATAGAATCGGGTACTGAAACACCCACCGGAGGACTCAGAGTCCTAGCAATGGTGTCCTGAAGAACTGGAGTAGCCATGAATCCAATCGGAGGCTGGGCTGACCCCACACCCCTTGTCTGGTGCGGTAAACTCTTACTCTAAAGTCCTGGCACTGACAGAAGCAGAAAAGTAACAGGAACATAAGCCTCGACACCAACCGCTGTCGAACTCACTTTAGGCATCTGAGAAGGAATGAAACAACCACAGTCTAGAAGTCAATAGAGCCAGGAACGCACAATAAGGAGCCAAGAAGGTGAAACTTTTCCTAACAATGCCATGTAGCCTCCCGTTGATAGGATAAAGACATCATCATATCGATCCGCGAGACTCTACATAGATACTTGCTTCTGTACCATGACACTAGTGAACCTAGGGCTCTAATACCAAGCTGTCATGACCCGATTTCTCAAGTCATGATGGCACCTACAACCCCTTATAGGCGAACCAATCCCCGTAGCTAAGAATGGTTAGTAATGGGCTACAACCTAACCAAAATGCACAATAAGCAGAAATAAGCAAAAGCAAAATGTAAAAGTAGACAAGGCGGAAGCAAAACCCAAATATATATATAAAGAAAACTATACCAACTCCAAGACTTGGTATCGATAGTACAAAAGCTTCTAATAGAATACAAGTGCTGGAAGTAACAAAATACAATATGAATTTGTCTCTGAAAGTAAAAGTAGCAGCAGTACAACAGATGAGATGTAGACAAGCCTCAACTGTCAGGCGTTCACCCTAGTCTCGAACCTCCAAAAGATGCACTAGTCTCCAACGTGATCAACGGTGAAAGCTCAACTAATATCTGCACCTGAAAGATGCAGAAATGTAGTATGAGTACCAAGAAAATGGGAAATTAGTAGGCTCATCGGCCGATTGAGCGCGTATAAGATATAAAAATAGGTAAGAAGCAGAACACAAAAAGGCTATCACAGGAGAAAGAAAGAAGCACAAGGAGCAATCAAGCAAGAGTAACAAGTATACATGCTAGCACAAACATATACATAACACAGAAACACATGTGTAAGGAAGGAGAACGCACCTGGAATCCTTGCAACAATAGTATATATAAAGGAGAGAGAGTCAGGAACATGGTGGTGTACCGGTAACATCAAGTAAAAAGGAAAAGAAGGAAAGTAGTCTAGCATACTCAAGATGGAATCAACAAGCTTAAGGAAATCCTGACACCAACCCAACTCCAAGATAGCATAAACAGGAATCCACCTCTCACGTACAACCCTAGGATGGAATAACTAACCCGCAATAACCGAGAAATCCTACTCAAATCCTGGTAAGAATGTAACCAGAAACCCATAATCTTCTCAGAAGGCCTCACAAAAGTGCCTTAAAAAGATAGGAATCCCTAGCCCTCTCAATAATCCAAATCCTACAACGGAGCCTCAACAGGCTAATAACTGCTAAATCACCAAGAACAAGGACGATAACCAACTCTATAAAGTGACAAGAGTAATCTAACTACCTACAGTCCCAACGGCCGCTCATAAAACCAAGGAACGCAATCAAGTGAAAACAAACCCTCCAGCCACTCATACAACCAGAGTGTACACTGAACACACAGCAAACAAGGGTGGAATCCGAATGAAATATGCATGATGATGATAATGATGGAACCGATAATAGTAACCCTGTATGCACCTCGCCCCGGCACTTCGGTATTAGAACCCATGGTGGGATTTACTCGCTATACACTATCTGACACCATATAACCCTCCTCTGGCATGCTCGGCCCTTTGGCTAGGTCCTGGAACGGCAGGGCCCTTAGAGGTCCCAGACCACATACAGTAACGAAAGCAATATCTCAGAGAATCAAAGCCTCAAAGTACATGCCCAGAATTAAACCAGGTCTAAAACAGTAGTAGTAATCTCAAATGACCCTCACAAAGGGTGCCCGAAGTATACTCGTGTCTAAATCAGTGATAAAAGTCTCAATAACCCTCCCAAAGGGTGCCCAGAGCATGTCTAGGCCTAAATAAGTAAGAACTCAGGTCTAGAACTCAGCCGAACAGAGCCCAGTATCAGTAGAAAATCAAGTCTAGTGCTCTGCCCAGCAGATCCTAGTATCACTAGGAAATCGGGTCTAGTGCTCCGCCCCGTTGATCCTAGTATTAGTAGGAAATCAGTGCGATATCATCCAAAATCTCATGTCATCATTAGATTATACCAAAAAGGGGCCTCCGGGGTCATGCAAGTTTAGGAAAAACCATTTATAGTGGCTCGTAGCCAAAATCGAAGTAAAACATACAGGGAAAACCATTTTCATGGATAATATGCTCGCACACAAATATAAATTAGTCCAATGGCTCACAAACAATTCCTATCAGCCTTGCACAGGCCCAACAGCTACTCAGCAGACATAAACAACCTAAAAGGATATCTCTATGTCCGAGACTCGTGGACATTCCCAACTAACCCACCATCTATGTTCCAGAGTCAATACAAGGCCACATAGGACCACAAGGGTAATATATAATGCCTCATGAATACTACAAATAACGTATGAAATAAATGGATAGAAAAAGTGGTCAAGGTCTAGGGTACCAACCTATAACAACTCGCCCAAGGATGTTAATTAATGCAGTTATAGCCTATATACACAGATTCTAGCTAGGGAAATCATTAACCTACCTGTCACCCGATGACTAGCTATGGGAACGACGTCGTCCAGGATTGAACATCTCCGGGAAACACCCAATTGTGGAAACACTAACAATACAATAATCTACACATCAAAATATGGCTAATGATACCCATAAAGTTATAGAAATAACTGGTCTAAAATTTGGGTCACCGACGGGCCCGTAGGCCCCGTAACCTGAAACCAAAAATGGAAGAGTGCACCATAATCACCACACTCCTAAGTGTGAATGCTCAGAATTTAAAGAATTTTAACCAGGGAAAATGGCCTAAAATAGCCAGCCACTTCAAAACAAAAGAAGAATCAAAATAGAGAATTTACGAATGTAAGCGAATAAAACATACCAATAGTGATGGAGGAACGAGCAAAGCCATGAAATTTGTACCTCAACACAAAGAATCAAGTCCAAATAGTTCCTAGACGAACTTGGAGCTATGAACAATAGAGGAATCAGGTTTTAGGGTAAAGAAGACGAAGTTTGGGGCTTATAAACTGCTCAGGGGTCCTTTATCACGATCGCAAAGGGACTCCTTGCGGTTGCAAGGACCACGCTGGCTAGGCCATCGTGATCGCGATGGATAGCCACGCGATCTTGAAGAACAAAAAGGGGAGAAGCTTTATCACGGTCGCAACAAGGGGCATCGCGATCGCGAAGAGCAGAGGACCAGGTACTTCATCGCGATCGTGATGGAAAAGAATCGCGATTGCGATTAAGGCCTGAGGCCTGTACCTACAACAGCAAAATCTAAAACTTTTGAAAAACTCATCGGAGCATTCTGGGCACAATCGGAACCTGATACTTAAGAACCAAATATTTTATTAGACTAAAAATGACATTCCAGACTCATTGGAATCAACAAAACTTCCATATGAGGTCGTTTCGAAAGAATGTTGACCAAAGTCAACACTAGCTAATGCCAACCAAACATCAAAAATGAGCCCGACTCATCCAGAACCCAAACCAACCAACTAACCAACACAAACTCGGCATTCTGTAGCTAACGGCCCTGACAGAATTTCCATCCGAGGTCGTCTTCCCTGAATATTGACCAAAGTCAACCAAACAAGCCCAAATAGCTTGAAAATATAGAATAAGAGAGATTTCCAAGCTAAAAAGCTCTCGGATCCCGACCAAAAGTCCCTCTAGACCAAAGTCCATGCTTCGGAGCTAACGGAACTGTCGTAATTTGATTTCGAGCACGTTTACCAAAAATATTGACCGAAGTCAATGATTTCAAAGGTCTAAAGCTCTAAAACCAGGAATTGAATAAAAGACCAATCAGGCAACCTGGTCACCGAACTATCAGTCCCAGCAAGCCATAAATGACTTGGATCTGCTACAAGCTAGCTCTTACGGTAAAAGAAAGGCAAAAATTCTTGCACCTAAATCGCACAATGCCTTAGCAAGATAGAATGCCCAAATGGTGCATGGAATAGTTAAAGCTCCAGGGTCTTCCCTTTTCTGCACAAGATAACGGGGAAAAATTGCACTACAATGGTGCAGATTGTCAGCTGGCTCAAAACTCACTGTTCTATTCTTCATCACCAAGTCCTTCATAAACTTCACATATCCAGGCATCTGTTCTAGTTATTCTACCAAAGGGATGTTGACCAAAAGTTTCTTCAACATTGAGATAAATTTTTGGTATTTTCCTTCTTCAACCTTCTTGGCTAGTCCATGGAAAAGGTGCAGTAGGTCGAGGCATATGCTTTACAAATTTAGGGACCTCCTCTTTCTTTTGTTTGGTAGTAACTGGCTCCTTTTCAGTTCGACTTTTGTCACCACCCTTTTCTGCAGACTCGACTATAATATCAACTCCATCTATCTCAGGCTCTATCGGCTCCTCAACAACTATAGGGATAAGAGGGTCAATAGTCTTCTTTCCATTGCAAGTAGTCACTGCATGCAATGCCCATCATTTTTCAGATTCTAAACTGTGTTGCTAGGAAGTGTACCCTTTTGATGCTACTTTAAAGTTGTAGACATCTGACCCAATTGCTGCTCAATTTGCTTAATGGTAGTGGCATGTGAATCTACTTTTTGGTTCATGCCTTAGATATCAACAAAATTTTCTTTTAAACTGTCATCACTTTCCTCTACCTTCTTCAGCGCCCTCACCAACATGTCTTCCATCTTGTATAAGCTAGGGGCCCTTCACGATTCCCAGGAGGAATATATAGACCACTTTGATCATTTTTATAACCCTCCTTCTTGTTCCAGTCACTCTTTCTTTGGTTATACCCAGACCCATTATTGTAGTTGTTGTCTCTCTCTTGGTTCCGACATTGATTTCCTTGGCCACACCAAGTGGTACGATCTTGGTTAGCTTGGAGCATAATTGGAGGGGCTTCTACATATGGATGGTAGCTTGGAGCCTGGAGGAAGCTATGGAGAAACAATACATAAGGCCATGGGTGATAAAGATGCCATTTGAGCAATAAAGAAAGGCCCTTGTGGGTTATTTCCAAAATATTCACTTTTGGGATATTTTTGTAATAGGCTATTTGTGTAAAGGCAATAACTATAAATAGTTGCCTTAGCCATTTTCATACTTAGATTTTTGATGATTGAATTGTCTTGAATAGACTTGTTATTTTAGGTTAGGATATTGATTGGGTTCAATTCCAATTATTAGTTTAGAATGAGTGATTCGGGTGGATTCTTGAATTGCTTGTGTTACCTTCTTTGCTTAATTGATCATCGAGTTATCATCTTATTGATTCCATTTGGTTTCTCATGCATTTAATTGAGTTCTCATCTCCCTTGGTTGATTGTTGATTCAATTAGCCTTTCTTTCTTCTATTCTCATCTCAATTTCTTCTAATTCTCATCTTAATTTCTCCACTATCTTTATTTTGTGTTGTTGAATTTTGTGTTTCCGATATCGATTTTAGTCACTCAATTGAGATCGTTATAATCTTGGTATCAGAGCTTAGGTTTTAAGAGTTGTTCAATCAATTCTTAGGTTTTAGGTTCATAAATTTGAAAAAAAAAAAAAAAATTGTCCAAAAAAAACAAATCCGAAATGTTTTGTGTTTGATTTGTTTTTTTGACACTAGATTCGTATTCTCTAGTATTTTTTGAGTCTAAATCCAAGATTTCAAGTGATTTTTAGTTGCAGGGAAGATTCTACCATTAAAGGAGCTTGAAAGTTTGAAAACTTGAAAATGGGTCTTGAAGATTAGGAGAGATTCGAGCTAGAAAAAGTATTGGGATTTGTTCTATAGCTTAAGAGGAAGCTTCTCCTAAAATTTGAGACGATTTCGAGTTGATTTGAAGGTGTTTCAAAATTTCACCATTGTTGAGCTTAAAAAAAGCTTGAAGAAGGTGAAGTGGGTTTATTTTTGGCTTGGAATTGAGGGCTAAAAGTTGTTGGGGTTTCTTTGTAGTGTTGAAAGGAGCTTGTGTTTAAAATTTCATGAAGATTGGAGTTAAATTGAGAGGGTTATGAATTTTTGAAATTCATCAATGTTCATAGTGTTCTTCATGAAATTCATAAATTGTTGAGGAAGACCCTTCAAAAAGATGGTGTTTAATCCAAAAATAAAAGAAGGGGAAAATGTAAAGGTGTTTGTGGGGACAAAGCAATACAAAAATATCTGAAAATTGAGGAGAAAAAAAAGAATTTTCGTGCCCAATAGGACGCTGCCAGCTGTCCGTAGTCCCACCAGGACTCCAATCCGTGTCAGAAGCGAATTCTAGTTGTCCTGAGCTGGCTCCAGCTTGAGCTTCCGTGTTGAACCGAAAGAAAAATGGCTTCCGCATCAGCTGAAGCTCTAGCGTCACAGCCAACAACTTCTGCATCCAGCCATGGCTCCAGCGAGCTCCTCATCAGCTCTAGGCCCTTCAACGACGGCTACAGGTTTATTATGGCCAGCCACCTTCAATTTTGAAGCATTTTTCAAGTTTTTCTCCATGGATTTCAACCAAATTTCTTCCCAAATGACTTTTTTAGCTAAAATCTTGGTAAATTAGTTTCTTTTTCATTAAATCTACCTTCTTTTAGGTTCATAACTTGATTTTAATTAGTAGATTACCCTACTAAATATTATCAAGTTCTTTGAGTCCATTTTTTTCTTGTGCGTTTCTTTGTGTGCTTTTCTCTTTTATTTCGTAGTTAATTTCTTGATTCAAGTCCTTTTAGTTTTGTTTGAGTCATCCTTCTTTCAAGAGTTACAAGAATCCATTCCTCTACAAGGTTAGATAACCTTGAATTGATTGAGCAAAACTAGTAACACTATCAATTTGGGAAAGAAGCCATAGTAGGTGAGTTGAGAGCTTACATAAAGAGTGGCGTGAGGATTTTATTACTAACTTGTTTGCTAGTTTTGTAGGTACAAAAGGAGGTATAAGGAAGGATGTCATACATAGCCTCAGAATCTTTTGAAGGGGAATCTTATGAAGGCTATGATTGTGATCATGAGTTATATGATTGTGAGAACTACTACTTTGAAAATGAATGTGAAATGAATGGGGCTTATGATGAACATGAACGAGTAGAAGTATCTTGTGGTAAATCCGATAGTGAAGATGAAGAGTATGGGGATTCTCATATTACACACCATGGTGATGAAGACGATGTGAAGTACGATGCTTTCTCCCATATTTTTTACAAATCATTTGAGGAAGATTATGATAGAAGGGGATATTGTGAAGATGAATTACCATCCTTGTCTGGTTCTACTTCCTATCCTAGTCAAGGGGGTATAATTCGAAGACGTTGTGTGAACCATAAGAGAAGAGCATCCTCTACTTCTTGGAATGCAAGAACTTATACTTCTTATTCTCCTTATCATGTGACTTGTTCTCCTTATGGTAATGATGTTGGAGGTAGAATTGAAGGATCAATAAGCCATGAAAGTAGAGTGAAATCAAATGAGCCCCTTCCGATGAGGGATCTTGAATCTTTAAAAATTAAAGAATTAGGGGATGCCATACAAAGAGGAGTTGATAAGGTCATTCGATGGGTTGCCAATCTTAAGCCCGAGGAGTTACAAAAGATGTTGAAGAAAACTACTCCTCATGAATATGAACCCACTAAGGAGTTGAATATGGAATTCAAAACATCCACAC
Source organism: Jaltomata sinuosa (assembly GCA_003996215.1). NCBI lineage: Eukaryota > Viridiplantae > Streptophyta > Magnoliopsida > Solanales > Solanaceae > Jaltomata > Jaltomata sinuosa. The sequence continues at coordinate 49,796 of QJPP01000240.1, read as the reverse complement.
CTTGTGCACCAAAGTGGAAGCTTGAAGTGAAGGGATCATCTAACCCTTCACAAGGGATACTTGGCACTTGTCCACACTCCAATGAAATTGAGAGACAAAATATTGAGAGTAGTAAGGGTGTGATAAGTGATAACTCTAGAGTGAAAAAAGGAGAGGTTGTGTGGAGTGATGTGAGAGGGTTGTCACAACCTTATACTAAATTTTGTAACCTCTCTTCTTTTTCTAGTTGTCTTGATTCTTGTGCATGTATTCTTGGAAGCAAACCTATTGTGGAACCTCAAAATGTGGAACATCATGAGGTGGTTAAAAGATTTCAAAGAAAGCAATTGTGCTCAAATGTTTGTAACCAAGGTGAAGGCAATTCTTCCTATGAGCTACAAGGTAACAAAGCTAACTCTTGCACTTTATTGAACTTGGAAGAACATTGTGTGGTTAGTGGACAATTTAGTGTAAGTGATAGCTTGTATATGTGTGATCTTAAAGAGCCTTTACCTTGTGATGATCTTGATGACACCTTGTTGCATGATGATGATGCCATTGTTGTGAGTGCCCAACACTACTTGATACTATAGATGACTTGATTGATTCTTCTAGTAAGATCAATTTGAGTCCATCTAGTCTTAGCACTTGTGGCTTGAGTGAAAATGTATTGTCATGTAATGGGGGTAGTCAAATGCTAGTTGGATATAATGATGGTAATCATGTGTGTCATTCTTTTGAGCTTGATATGCTACCAATTAGTGTTCATTGTGGTGTTGACCAACTTGCTTGTAATGATGACCTACTAATTGAGGTGTTGTGTGATGTGATAAATGAACCTCAATTTAGTAATGGTAATGATATAGTTGGTCATGTAGTTAGTCATGTAGGATCTTTACTTAGAGGTGATGATTCCTTGAGTGTTGATTCCATTTCTAATTCTTGTCATGAGGATTTTGAGGTGGAGTATGTTTTTAAGGATAATCCCTTGTTTGAGCTTGACATGACTAATGAAGATGAAATGCATAGTGATGTGTTTTGCAATGATGGAAGTGTAGCCCCTCTTGAAGGCTGCCAAGTGATTTAGAATCCACTATGGTATGATGACACACTTTCCAAGGATGAAACTCTCTTCTTGAAAGATGATAGTACGTCTATTGGAGGGGTTAGTGGTCAAAAGGAAAGGGGTGTATGTTCTCTAATGACCCATTCATTCTTGTGTGACCCCACTCTTGATCAAGGCCTTAATACTTGTGGATCAAAGGGTGATTCTATATGTGGGCACACCTTGGATGAGGTTCATTTAAGTAACACCTTTCTCTACTACCTCTTTTCATATGATGATGTCCATGTTTGTATGGGATTTGTTTTATATAGAGGTAGGGGTTTCTTAGGTTGGTCCATTTGCCTTTGTGACCAAACTATGTGGGCCTTTTATATCTTTGACCCCGGTAAACACTCATGGGTGTTTGAACCAATGGAGACACCACATTTGGTATGGTCTTATGGGGGAATACGGAAGCAATTGTGTCTTAGGACCTTTGATGTTTCTTTGTTCCATGATATTTCTCATAGCTGGATCCTTTGTATGTTCTATAATGCATTGCTCTTATTTGACACAAAGTATAGTTGGTTGTATTTTAAATGTGTTCCTCCTTGGCAAGTTGGTATGGTTGGTAACCCGTGTGCTAAACCTCATGCTATGAGGATATGTTTGTTGTTTGTCCTTCTTATGTTTTTGCAAGGTTCAGATTCGAGGACGAATCCTTTTGAAGAAGGGGAGGATGGTACGATCTTGGTTAGCTTGGAGCATAATTGGAGGGGCTTCTACATATGAATGGTAGCTTGGAGCCCGGATGAAGCTATGGAGCAACAAATACATAAGGCCATGGGTGATCAAGATTCCATTTGAGCAATCAAGAAGGGCCCTTCTGGGTTATTTCCAAAATAGTAACTTTTGGGCTATTTTTGTAATAGGCTATTTGTGTAAAGGAAATAACTATAAATAGTTGCCTTAGCCATTTTCATACTTAGATTTTTGATGATTGAATTTTCTTGAATAGAATTGATATTTTAGGTTAGGATATTGTTTGGGTTCAATTCCAATTATTAGTTTAGAATGAGTGATTCGGGTGGATTCTTGAATTGCTTGTGTTACCTTCTTTGCTTAATTGATCATCGAGTTATCATCTTATTGATTCCATTTGGTTTCTCATGCATTTAATTGAGTTCTCATCTCCCTTGGTTGATTGTTGATTCAATTAGCCTTTCTTTCTTCTATTCTCATCTCAATTTCTTCTAATTCTCATCTTAATTTCTCTACTATCTTTATTTTGTGTTGTTGAATTTTGTGTTTCCGATATCGATTTTAGTCACTCAATTGAGATCGTTATAACTAAGTGTCCTGGTTGGACCCTTGGCCATTATCACAGAAACCCACCACCTGATCATTCAAACAAATTGCCTCTTTATTATCTGTAGCTTACTCTTTCCTTGGTGCATTAACTTGTAAACCAATGGCATTCACCTTCTCACCTCTTGGATTAAGAATGTGCTTCACAATCAGATCAACACTCATTTTAGTCTTGCAACTTCTTGACTAAGTTCCTGCAAATGTTGCTGGTCCAAGGATTTCCCAATAACAAAAGTCCTAGCTGGACTCTCAGATTCTCTTGTATGCCAAGCCCTATTTGTCTTTGTGACTCTATCTAGAATCTTAGAAGCATTTGTATAAATATTCTCCATGAATGCACACCCAGTGACTATATCAGCTACAACCTTGGTGTTTGCATTCAATGCCCAATACAAGATCTCTAACAATGTATTGGTTAGAATTATGCGTTTTGTACCTGTTTCAGCTTCTTATTGAACCTATGCCATGTCTGATAGAGTGCTTCTGTGTTCAACTGCTTGAAGTTGTAGATCTCTTGTTTGAGCTTTAGCATCTTTGATGGAGGAAAAAATCTTTCAAAGAATTGGCTTTTCATTTCTCTCTATGTGAGTGTTGAACTATTAGGAAGTTTAGCCAGCCAAAGTGTCGCTTCTCCAGTCAAATAAAATGAGAAGAGCCACAATCTGATAGCATCTTGACATACTCTTTGCAGTTTAGAAGCCTTACAAATCCCCACAAGGTTCGCCAGGTGCAAATTTTCATCCTCAGTAATCTTGCCAGCAAATAGTCCATTCAGGTTCAGTAACTGAATATAGTGCTTGTAATGTCAAACTTTGTACCAATGGGTAGTGGTGGCGAAACTATAGCACCTATTGTCCCTGCATCACCAAGATCTACATAATCATCATCAAGATCATAATAGGGGGGATTTTGGGGTTTGACTTATTGTTTACCCCTAATACCTCTCTGTCTAGTTAGATTCTAGTTTACATTATGTCTTGCTACCTCAAGCCTTGTAGCATGAGCATTTAGTGCAGCCTGACGAGTAGCTTCTTGCCTTGCTTGCTCAGCCTTGGCATTTTGGTGAGCAAGTGCTTTAGTGGCCTGAGCATCCTAGGCAACTTATGCTGCTTTAGCATCTCATATCCTTTGCTTCTCCTTAGCATGCGGCCTGTTTTGGTGTCTCGACAACCCCTTCCTTCACCATGTTTCTCAGAGTTTGTTGTAGTTCAGGATCAAATAGAATCAGGGGATTGCTTTGACTCCGTGTACTGGGCTTGCACAAGTGTGCAACCTATGGAACAAAACCGAAAAATAACAAAAAAGTAAATCAGGAAATAAGGAATAATAGTCAACTAAACACAATTGCTCTTAATCCTAAACCGTATTACCCGGCAGCGGCGCCAAAATTTGATATTCCAAAATCACATCTCCAAGAAAAAGTATAAAGCAGCCGTTGTTCAAATATAGAACCTAACAAAGGTTAGGGTCAATTCCACAGGAAATATGGTAGGACTTAGGTCAACTATGCTTATTTGTTCTCTTAGTAATTTATTTCTCTAATGGGGGAGGGGGTTGAAGTAACAAGTAATGTTTGTAATAATGAGTTAAGCAAGTAACCAAGTTACAATTTCAATTATTGTAATCAATGAGAGAAGTGACTAGGGTAATATTCCCTATGAGCTCATAATGCAGTATGGCATTGTACCAACAATCTAGTCTGGTGATATGCATGCAAGATCGGTAAGTTGGGTTCTCCCAAGTGGATGGTTACCAAAATAGAAGAATGTCACCACACAACTTCATTAGTCTACGGGCATTTGCTTTGCTAACCCTTTCCAATGATCCCAGATTAGCTTTCCTCAGGCAAGTTCAAGCTAATTAGATCAGGGTTGGTAGCCTTAAATCTTTGTTGTATAATCTTTTTTCTCATTCGGTACCCTTTTGGTCAAGCAAGAAAGAAAAAGGCGAGTTATAATGTTTGCAACCATTAAAAACCAATCAAAGCAAAGGGAAGAACAATATATACTAAATACCATTCTATAATTACTAAGTACTTTGCCTAATTTGTTAATCCGTCATGGTTCCCACAACCCTAGTTGTGGATTTAGATACTCATAGTTTTAAGAGAACAATCAGATTTAGATGAAGAGATCATGATTATAACTTACAATAAGAAGTAAAGAAAACTAGAATCTTGAATTCACGAGAACACTTCAATAATTAACAACTAAAAATTGAATTGTCAAAAGTATGGAATAATATTCTCAACAATACTTAATGATGTCCCAAAGTCAAGTAACAACCGAAATAAAACCCTAGGGAAGTTATTTATAAACAACAAAGACCAAATCCTAACTGAACTAGGAAAGTTGGAATGCAGCTATTCCGACGGGCAGATCCCATGAGCTGTTGTAGGTGCCACAGGAATCGTGGGCTGACCATCAGGCCTTTTTCACTTTGTGCATTGTATTCTGCAAGGTTTCCATGGGAAAAGTTGATGGGCTATCGTGGGTGTCACGGGCGTCGTGGTCCATCATCATCCAAGTCATCTGGCTTGCCACCCGCTCTGGTTCATTTTGATGGCCTGTTGCAACATATTGTCATAGTTCTCAACGGACATGAGAGATGAGCTTCTAGGCATTGCTTCTTGCCTTAGCTTATCAAGACAAATCCCATGGGAAACTATGATGTCCGGTGGTGCTTTTGACGCCTGACCTAGTTGGTCATACAATGAGTTTTGTCTTTGTAATTTTACTACTTCATTCGGACGTCCCATCCCACACGCTGTGGTAGATCCCATTCTCGTAGGGCATCACTTTTTGCCCAGAAACAATAACATTCGTGTCTTTTTATCTTTTCAACAATTTCCCTGCACAAGTAGCAAACACGCATCATATTTAACAAAACACACTTAAGAACTCCCAAAATCCTTAGTTTAAAGCGCCAAAAGTTTCGTGAAATCATGGCACGTCAATAACATATATCACCCTTAATAATAATCAATGATCAAAAGATATATCTTCCTATACTATAGTCATGCTTTGTCCCCAAAGCAATAAATAAAGTAAAAAAAATGGTAGGAAATACTACCTTAGGCCCTCTAGGGCCTAGCTAATAACATGTCTCTTATTTAATCTTTTCATCAATGGGTGGATAACACCACACTTATGCTTCAGCATTGCTCCTTAGCTTTTGATTCTAGGTACTCAAAATCTTTTAATTTGCACAAACAAAAACAAAAACAAACATGATACTAAAAAATAAAACAAAAACAAAAAACTACCTCTATTACAACTTGAGTTTCCTCCTAAGCAGCGCTTGATTACCTATCGTGCCATGACCCATCATGTTCACCACTTTTCCTTCAACTTTGAGGATATGAATCTCACCCCTAACTTATTTTCTAATTTTCTTCTATGTTTAAGGGGTGGTGGTATAAATATGAAGGTATCAAGCCATAAATGTCACATCTTGTACTTCTTGGCTCTTAAGTGAGAAATATCATTTTGTGTCATAACCCGATTTCTCAGGTGATGATGGCACCTATAACCCCCCAGTAGGCGAACCAATCCCCATAGATAGAAATGATTATTAATGGGCTACTACCTAACTAATACGCACAATAAACAGAAATAAACGAAAGCAGAATAAGATAAAGACAAGCAGAAGCAAAAATCTGAATATATATAAGAAAACAACACCAACCCCAAGATTTGGTATCGACAGTACAAAAGCGTCTAATAGAATACAAGTTCTAAAAGTAACAAAAGATATGTACAACTATCTCTTAATATACAAAAAGTAACAGTACAAAGATGAGATGTGGTCAAGCCACGACCTTCAGGCGCTCACCCTAGTCTCGGAGATCCCAAAAGCTACACGAGTCTCTAATGTGATCAACGATGAAAGCTCCCACCAATATCTGCACCAAAAAGTGCATAAGTGTAGTATGAGTACAAATTTCAAAGCAATGGATACCCAGTAGGCATCATCGGCTTACTGAGCGCATTTATAATGTAAAAGCAATACTAAACAGAATCTAAAGAAAATAGTCATAGAAAGCAAAGAGGAAGCACAAGGAACTAGCATAAGAATGATCAACCAAGAGTTACAAATAGAACATGCTAGGACATAGGATATACATACACAGAAACACAGGTGAAAGAAGGAAGAAGGACGCACCTGGAATCCTTGCAACAATAGTATATTTAAAGAGAATTTAAAGAGATAAGAGGTATAGCACTAATCTTAAAATAAATGGAAAGAAGGGGAGCAAGCCAACAATCGAACTAGAAATCACACACTAACATAACCATGCCTAAGACATTAATACAAAGATAAAAATAGTCGTAATCAATTCACAAGTCAATCTTAAGATGAAATAACTAACCATCAAGTATCCAAATCTGGTATTCAAGCCAGGATAAAAACAATAATCAATAGCCCACGATCATTCAGACAGCTACATAATCAGTATCTTAGTAATATGGGACCCACTAGCCCCTCAATAATCTTAGTCCCAAAGCTGGTGCCTCAACAGTCTAAAACCACCCATCCAATCGACACTAAAGGCCCAGACTAATTTTATGAAATGAAAGAAGTAATGTAATCTACCTTCAGTCCCAACGACCGCCCATACAACTAAGGAACATAATTAAGTGAAAACAAACTCTCCGGCCACCCATATAACCATGGCGTACACTGATAATGATATGATGTGAAAGTAACCCGTATGTTCCCCCTGAGGTACCTCAAGGGACTATATAGAGGCAGGAACTATTGAAGGACTCTACCCGTTTAGCTCTGTTATGCACTACACACCTCATCTGGCACACGCAGCCCAACGCCCTAGGTCCTGGATCGATAGGGTCCATTGAGGTCTACTTGTAGACCATATAAAAAATCATGCAATCTCGGATAGTAGCTCAATACTCAGAACCTTGTAGTATGTTCCTAGTGTCAAACCGGGTCAAAAATAGTAGTAGTAATCTCAAAAGACCCTCTCAAGAGGTTCCCAAAGTATACTCAGGTCAAAATTAGTCACAAAAGTTTCAATAATCCTCTTAAAGGGTGACCAGAGCATATTCGGTCTAAATTAGTAGGAAATCAAGTCTAGTACTACGGCCCTGCCGAGCCTTGTATCAATAGGAAATCAAGTGTGAAATCATCCAAATCTCATTTTATCATTATTTATACAAAAAATGGGCTCCCAGGGCCATGCAAGGTTTAGAAAATCATCTGTAATAGGCTCGAAGACAAAACAGTAGTAAAATATGCAGGGAAAAGCCTTTTTCATGGATGATATGGTCGCAAAAAATATAAATTAGCCCAACAGCTCACAAACATTCCTACCGGCCCTGCACAGGCTCAACAGTTCTACAACAGAAGTAACCAACCTAGAATAATATCTCTATGTCCACGACTTGCAAACATTTTCAAATAACCCACCATCTATGTTCTTGAGTCAATACAAGGCCGCACAGGACCACAAGGGCAAAAGAAGACAGACAAGGTCTGAGGTTCCAACTTATAACAAACCACCCAAGGATACTAATTAGAATAGTTATAGTCTATATACGCAGAGTCTAGATAGGGGAAACCATAACCTACCTGTCGTCTGAAAACTAGCTGCGGGAACGGCATTGTCCAAGCTCAAACAGCTCCAAAAAGCTCCAATTTGCGAAAATACTACTAAAATAATATTCTACACGTCAAAATGAAACTAACGACACCAAGAATGCTGTAAACATAACCGGATCAAAATCTGGATAACAAATAGCCCGTGTGCCCCGTGACCCAAAACTAAAAATGAAAAATACCATCGTGTTCCTTACAATCATGTGAGCACATTCTCAAAATTTGAGCGGAAATGGACAGCAATTAGGGCATAAAACATCCCACCAAGTAAGGAATTAAAGAAGAAATTTAAGGAAGAAAACCGAAATTAATGGGAGAAATTGGCTTACCACAAGGAGAGGAATCAAGTCAACAGAGTGAATCCCTCAAGGTCACATGCGTGTAGTCCCAAAAACAGCTACCAAAACCCAGAATCTACTGATGCTTGGAGAAGTTTTACAATAGAGGTCAACAATGGAGAAGGAGCTCTTTGGGGAAGAAGAAGCTTACCAAAATATTCAAGGGAGGAAGATTTCATGATAATCAAATGTACTCTCCAAGCTATGAACTGAATATAGCACTTGGTAGAGAGGATTTAGTTATTAGAGTTGGAAACCATAGAGAAATAAGGTAGTAAAAATGAGGAGGAAGGTTTTATAGGGGATGGACGCAGGTTAGCGCCATTGGTGCTAAAAGAGCGTGATTGCACTGAAGTGAGCCAGCACGGCGCCATTGCCTGGGCATGTGGGCGGGCACTGGAACGCCATCGACGTTGATGGAACACGAAGGCCCAGCCTGCAACAAAAACCAACAAAAACCCAAACTTTCACGGGGTATTTCGGGCACAATTGAAATACGTTATTCAAAAACCAATAATGCTATTGGAGTAGAAATGACATTTCGGACTCAACAGAATCAACAAAACTTTCATATGAGGTTGTTTCGGAGGAATGTTGACCCAAGTCAACACTATCTAAAACCAATCGAACATCCAAAAGTAGCCCGGCTTACCCGGGACCTGAACCAATGGTCCCTCTGTCCTAAACTCGACCTTTTTAGAGCTAACAGTACTGATGGAATTTCCATCCGAGGCTGTCTTCTCTAAATGTTGACTAAAGTCAACCAAACAAGCCCAACTGGCCTGAAAACAGAGAATCCTGACCAAAGGTCTAACTAGACCAAAGTACATGTTTCGGAGCCAACAGAACTATCGGGTATAAAGGCCAAATAGACGGCCCGAGTACCAAACTACCGGTCCCAGCAAGAATAAATGACTTGGGGCCGCTAAAAGCAAGCTCTAACAGTATAAGAAAGGAGAAAACACGAGAATGACTGGAAAGTTTGTTACATCATCCACTACTAAAAAGGACTTTCATACCTGAAAGTCAAGAAGGAATAGAAGAGCAGAAGCTTAACACTATGGGCCCAAAGCCTGCACTACTCTCTCAGACAACCCGGGTGGCCTCCTCGACCGGACGACACCCAATAGAATGAAACCACAAAAATCTACCAAGCCCAACTCCTTACTAGCCAAGCTAGCTTTCAAACTTAACCTCCAAAACTACAAGGGTCTGCCAACCCAAACTGAACCTCTAGAATCTCAACCAGAAGCACCAACATAACACCGAAACCCAAGAACCAAGGGGATCAACACACAGGACTCAAATCCTTGAAACCACAACCAAGTTCACCAAGGAATCCATTAACCCAAATACTCTAACTCATGAACTCATTGATCCACAAAAACCCTTTATTCTGACCCAAATCATGTTGCACCAGAATCATGAAACTTTAAATAAGTCAAACACTCGAGCCACCCTTGAATTATCGACTGACACATCAGAGATCTATAGTTCCTGCTTATACTCTACAACAAACGAAGTCACCCTTCTTACTCAAATTCTTTCCAAGCCAAGCTATAGTCTACTAGCATTTCCCATCCATGGTAACAACTCATAACATATCCCCGAAAACTGGAGTTACCTGTCTTGACTGGCCATCAACCAATGAATGAACATTTCAGCTAACATCAAACTCGATAACTGAACCTAACTGAACAACCCATCAGAACACAACAGAAGATTGCACACCAGGGTTGGGAAAGGCATGAATGAATATCCTATGTTGACGGACAAATTTCCACACTGTAGAATAGACCCAACTTTGTTGAACCATGCCAAGTCTAAATCAACTGTAAGCAAATGAACCAAGGCAACCTGCCCAAAAGATCCAAACCAAAGCCAAGACCCTGCAAGAAGTGTGGTAAGCCTACCACAAAGTTCATAATCATTAGCTAAGCTCCCAACTCTAAGAAACACTGTTGCTACTCCAAATACTCGAATGCCATTTAAATTTGAAATTGTCTTACAAAGCTTACCTCAGAAAGAGGTCCACCATGCCATAAATGTCAAGTCAAAACACCCTGTAGGCAAAGGAAAGGATGTCTAAAGTCTAAGGCCGCTATCTAGATATATAAATTTGCATAGCCCATCAATACCTCTCTCCGGCTTGAGTCAACCGCTCTACTGCATCAGCATAGAAAACTACCAACTAAGAAACATACAACATACTGAACTTCTGGTCCATACTGGCCAAGTCTAACCAACACTGGAATACCACATATGGACAATCCCTTGAAGAAGCAACTAAACAAACTTTTAAACCCTCGGAATTCAAAGGCGACCACCAACCTCAAAGTATCATTAGAAACCATAATAGTCGCACTAGTCTTAACCCGTACAATCTGATCACACATACTACACCACTGTTGAATCTTGAACTTACTCCGCTGAGTCTATCTAACCATAGTAGAAGGAACCTCGTACTATCTGAACACCATTAAAATCTGGAATGTCTAGCCTAGCTCAAAGGTTAGCCAATGACTAGATGTCCAAGGCCAACTGTCACTACTCAACAGAAAATAAGGAAGCTAAGTTGTCTAAACTCATTGCCTTCCAACCGAAGAAGTTGCAACCGAAGAGAATCAACCACTAACCATCCCGAGTAGTTTGCTAACCCACGATTCTAACACTTAATCTCAATTGCCAACCAATGCCTCTGTTGGAACCCATAAGTAGACCCATATGTTGTCGTTGAACACTCAGTACCGGAGCCAACTAGGCCATTAATACACAATTCCCTTAATCCGTAGATTCTACTATAACTTGTTTCCCCCAAAGACGATAACAAGAAAGCCAAAGCTGATGCAATAAGCTCCTAAAGGTAGTACTGAAAATGACCACTACCCCAATCTCAGACTAGAAGGAATTTTGAACTTAAATATATTAAAAGAAATTACACCAAACTAAAACTTGGTCGATGTAAGTCACCAACACAAAAGCCAATGGAAACTCTTGGTCGTCACCTCAGTAAACTACTAAAACACATAAGTATGCACTCAGAGTCACCTCCCTCCTTTTAAAACTAAATAAAACATTTCCTTAGCATAAATAAACCTTACAAACCTTATAAAATAAGACTTGGAGACATTCCCTTAGCTCCCACAACTCTTACATGTAACACTTGATATGATGGAACAAGGGAAGGCTGAATGCATAACTTAACCAAAAATTCTATAGTCAAATTCCAACCGTAATGCCATAATTCCACAGTCAAACCTTAGTCACAATGCTACAATCAATACTTTAGCCAAATAGATAATGTAATAACTAGACCACAATGCCATACTCAAACTCGATTCTATCAATTGGAACTAGACAGAGCAAGAAAGAAACTCAACCAGACTTAGAACAGGAGGAAAACACGAACGCAACCCATACCTGCTAACTTACCAAACAAAATAACTAGGGAAGGTAGATTCAAATCACCCGAGAAAATCAAAATTGACTAATGCTCACCAGCATAACAAACACCACTAAACTTAAGACAGGGCCTCAAACTCTGGCACAACAACCGATAACACCAAACCAATACAAAGACTTCTAGCAAGTCTATGTATCAGCCTAGGCAACAACCATCTAGGACCGCTCAATAAGGAAGACTCAACATAAGTTTAAGGCCACACGATACCAAAACTAGAATCAACCAAAAAAGACTAAAAAGAACTACCCGTGAACTACAACTCTGGGTAAACACCTATCAAGGATAACTCACCCCATCCAGTACTAAAGAATAAACTACCAAGAAAACAATGCATAAACATGACAACTCGGTTAGTCAAACAACTAAACAAGTAGCAGGTAGGCATATAAGAAAATAAATGATAAAAGGGATAGAATCTCAATGCAAGCAGTACTATCATAAGCTGAGGGTAACAAAAAGCCTAACCTAGAGAAACTATATAAGGAAACTCTGCCTCTGGCCCACCGAGAGGGGAATTATACTGACAAGGTCTAACTCTGGACTGAGTAGTCAAAGCTGAAGGCTCAACCATCCCTTATTAGGGACAATCTCTACAATAGTGACCAACCATCAAATAATCATAACAACTACACAATTTGAAATGCGCGATCAAGGGGCAATCTGTAACACAATGGCCACGCTCACTGCATTGAAAGCAAAACCCACAGAATGAAGTCATACGAGAAGGTCTCACTGAACCTGAACGTCACCATGGCCCATACAACCTGAATGCAAACCTTGAAGAGTCTGGCCCATACCATGTCCAATAAGCTAAACATGCCCTGTAATACCACTCTCGAAAACCTATGGTAAAACCAAAACTAGCCTGGTAGATAAGAAGCAATGGAACCTATCTCTGGTGGAGAACCCTCTACCTCGAGTCTAAGAACCTCAGGAACTATCCTGGTGATTACATTTCATAGCACTACCTCAATAAGTCTCACAGTATAAACACTCGATAGCCCAAGCATGATCCTCTACCTGAAGAAAGCTTATTCCAACTATAACTAAGTGCTCATTCACCAAATGGAGCGGTGAAATCAAACCTCTAACAAAACTCTGAACTTATCAATCTATGAAGGCATAGGCCTAGCAGTACGCCTAACCATCTCTTGAAATCTTGCCTCATACTCCAATACTGACATACCACTCTGCTGAAGGACTAAAAGCTCAACCCTAATTAGAGCACCACTCATAAAACCATGTACTGACACACCCACCGAAGGACTCAGAATCCTAGCCATGATGTCTTGAAGAATTGGGGTGGCCATGAATCTAATCAGAGGCTGAGCTAGTCCTACACACCCTATCTAATATAGTAAACTCTCCCCTGAAGTCCTGGCGCTGACGTAAGCACTGAAACAATAGGCAAAGAGGCATTGACATCACCCGTTGTTGCACTCATCTTAGGCATCTAAGAAGGAATGAAACAATCAAAGTTTTGAAGCTAATAAATCCAGGAACGCATGATAAGAAGACAAGAAGATGGAACTTTTCCTAATAATTCCCTGTAGCCTCCCGTAGATAGGATACAAACGTCATCGTACCAATTCACAAAACTCTACTTAGACACTTGCTTATGTACTATGACACCGGTGAACCTGGGTTCTGATACCAAGCTATCATGACCCAATTTCTCAGGTCATGATGGAACCTACAACCCTCTAGTAGGTGAACCAATCCCCATAGCTCAATACAATTAGTAATGGGCTACTACCTAACCAATATGCATAATAAGTAGAAATAAATAAAATAAGAATATGATAAAGACAAGCGGAAAACACCCCCTCAATATATATAAGAAAACTACACCAACCCCAAGACTTGGTATCGATAGTACAAAAGCTTCTAATAGAATACAGTTCTAAAAGTAACAAAAGATAAGTACAATTGTCTTCGATTATACAAAGAGTAATAGTACAAAGATGAGATGTGGTGAAGCCCCGACCATCAAGCGCTCACCCTAGTCTCAGATATCCCAAAAGCTGCACGAGTCTCCAATGCAATCAACAGAGAAAGCTCACACTAATATCTGCAACAAAAAGTGCAAAAGTGTAGTATGAGTACCAATTGCTATGCAATGGGTACCCTGTAGGCATCATAGGCTGACTGAGCGCATATAAAATGTAAAAGCAATAATAAGAAGAATACAAGGAAAATAGTCATAGAAAGCAAAGAGGAAGCACAATGAACTAGCACAAGAATGATCAACCAAGAGTTACAAGTAGAACATGCTAGCACAGAGGATATACAAACACTGAAACACAGGTAAAAGAAGTAAGAAGGACGCACCTGGGATCCTTGCAACAACAGTATATATAAGGAGAATTTAAAGAGATAGGCGGTATACCGGTAATCTCAAAATAATGGAAAAGAAGGGGAGGAAGCAAATAATCAAACTAGAAATCACACACTAACAAAACCATGCCTAAAATATCATATACTAAGATAAAAATAGATGTAATCAACTCACAAGTCAAGCCTAAGATGGAATAACAAACCATTAAGTATCCAAATCTGCTAATCAAGCCAGGATAAAAATAGGAATCAATACCCCACGATCGCTCAGAAAGCTACGCAATCAGTATCTCAGTAATATGGGACCCACTAGCCCCTGAACAATCTCAGTCCTAAAGCTGGTTCCTCAACAGGCTAAAACCACACATCCAATTGATACTAAAGGTCCAGACTAATTCTATGAAATAAAAGAAGTAATATAATCTACCTACAGTCCTAACGTCCACCCATACAATCGAGGAACATAATCAAGTGAAAACAAACCCTCTGGACACCCATACAACTGGAGCATACACTAAATACACAACAAACAAGGGTGGAATCAGACTATCAAATACATGATAATGATATGATGTGAAAGTAAAGTATATGTTCCCCCTCAGGTACCTCAAGGGCCCATATAGAGGCAGGATTCATGGAAGGACTCTACCCGTGTACCTCTGTTATGCCATACACCACTAATCTAGCACATGCAGCCCAATGCCATAGGTCCTGGATTGATAGGGTTTATGGAGGTCTACTAATAGACCATATATAAAACCGTGCAATATCGGATAGTAGCTGAATAATCAAAACCTCGTAGTATATGCCTATAGTCAAACTGGGTCTATAATAGTAGTAGTAATCTTAAAAGCCCCTTTCAAAGGGTGCCTAATGTATATTCGGGTCTTAATCAGTGGTAAAAGTCTCAATAATCTTCTCAAAGGGTGCCCAGAGCATATCCGGGTCTAAATCAATAGGAAATCAAGTCTTGTGCTATAGCCCTTCCGAGCCTAGTATCAATAGGAGATCAATTCTAGTGCTACAGCCCTGCCGAGCCTAGTATCAGTAGGAAATCAAGTGTGAAATCATCCAAATCTAATTTTATCATCTTTTATACAAAAAACAGGCCCCCAAGGCCATGTATGGTTTAGAATATCATTTGTAGTAGGCCGGAAGCCAAAATAGTGGTTAATAATACATGGAAAATCGTTTTTCATGGATGATATGCTCGTAAACAATATAAATTAGCCCAACAACTCACAAACATTCCTACCATCCCTGTACAAGCTCAACAGTTCTACAACATACATAACTAGTCTAGAATAATATCTCTATGTCCAGGACTCGCGGACATTCCCAAATAACCCACTATTTATGTTCCAAAGTCAATACAAGGCCGCACAGAACCACATGGGTAATATATAATAGTACGCGAATACTACAAACAATGTATGAGATAAATGGACAAAAAAAATAAAGACAAGGTCTAAGGTACAAACCTATAACAACCCACCCAAGGATACTAGTTAGAGCAATTATAGTATATATACGCATATTATAGATAAGGGAAACCATAGCCTACCTATTGTCCGATGACTAGCTACGAGAATGGCATTGTCCAAGCTCAAACTGCTCTGAGAAGTTCTAATTTGCAAAAATACTATCAAAAGAATATTCTACACGTCAAAATAAAACTAACAACACCGAGAATGCAATAAACATAAATTTGGGTCACAAAAGGGTTGGTAGGCCTCGCGACCTAAAATGGGAAACGAAAAACACCATCATGTTCCTTACAATCCCGGGAGCACATGCTCAAAATTTGGGAGAAAACAGACAGCAATTAGGGCATCAAAATAGCCCACCAGGTAAGGAATTAATGAAGGAATTTAAGGAAGAAAACTGAAATTAAAGGGCGAAATTTGCTTACCACAACGAGAGGAATCAAGTCAATGAAGTGAATCCCTCGAGGTCATGCGAATGCAGTCCCAAAAACATCTACCAAAACCCAAAATCTCCCAAAGTTTTAAGAAGGTCGACAATGGAGGTCAACAATGGAGAAAAAGCTCTTTGGGGAAGAAGAAGCTTACCAAAATAATCAAGGGAGAAAGATTTATTGATAATCAAATGGACTTTCCAAGCTATAAACTGAATATAGCACTTGGTAGAGAGGATATAGTGATAAGAGTTGGAAACCATAGAGAAATAAGGCTGGAAAAATGAAGAGGAAGGTTTTATAGGGGTAGGAAGCAGGTCAGCACCATTGCGCTAATGGAGCGTGATTGCGCTGGAGGGAGCCAGGTGCTGAAGTGCCATCGTGCCAGGAGGGCAAAATCATGCAGGCATGCGGGTGGGTGTTGGAGCACAATTGCGTTGGCACAGCACCATTAGCACTGATGGAATGTGCAGGCTACCACGATCGTGCTACTTAGGTGCCATTGGCGCTGAAGGCCTAGCCTGCAATGAAAACCAACAAGAACCCAAACTTCTACGGGGCATTTCTTCCATAACCGGAATCCGATATTCAAGAACCAATAATGCTATTAGAGCGGAAATGGAATTCCAAACTCAACAGAATTGACAAACTTTCATACGAGGTTGTTTTGGAGGAATGTTGACCCCAGTCAACACTAGCTAAAACCAACCAAATATCCAAAATGAGCCAGGATCACCCAGGACCTGAACTAATGGTCCCTCTAGCCTAAACCCGATATTTTAGAGCTAACAACGCTGATGGAGTTTCCATCGGAGGTCATTTTCTCCAAATATTGACCTAAGTCAAACCAACAAGCTCAACTAGCCTGAAAACATGGAATGAGAGAGAATTTCAAGCTGAATAGCTCCCATTAGTGGTGATAATTTGAAATTGAAAGAATCTGACTCCACTTGTTCTTGTTTAGGACGTAGAAATTGACCCTTCTTGAATGATTCACATGCCATGTGTGGTGAGCTGCAGTTGAATAATTCTTGTGCTTTCTTGTGTTAACTAAAACTTGCCTGGTTAGTCATTTAAGGCTAGTCTCAATTGTGTTGGTTGGAGGAATGATCTTAGGCCTTCTTTGTGATTGTTAAAGCCTACTTAGCCTTAAAGTCCACCATTGCACTCGAATTGTGTCACTAGTCACCCCTGTAAGCCTAATATCTTTTCTTTGGCAACCTCGATACAAGCCTTGAACCATTTTGAACATGAATCCCTCTCTTTAACACATCCCTCCTTGAACCCTACAAGTGTGAAATCGAGGCTAAAAGCCTAAGTTTAGGGGTTGATTAAAGGTACCTTGGAAAAGTGCAAAATGATTTTATCTTGGTTTGTTACCTAAAAAGAATTATCAGACAGAAGGAAGAATGTGAAAAATAAACCAAGGATGAAAGGAAAAGAGGAAAGGAAAGAAAGGGAATGAATTCTCCAAGGTGAATAAAATGATAAAATTGAGCCCCAACTGAAACTAGTGAAATAGTGTCTTGTATTGAATGAGAATGAAAAGAAATGGCTTTGGTTTAAAATTGAAAAAGTTATGTAGAGTTTGAGGAGTATGTAGTCACTTGAATCTAAATGAGTATCCATCCCTTCCCTGAGCCTACATTACAAGCTTAGAAAAGCCCTATGAGATCTCTAACCGATAGTTTTTGAGCTAGCGGCGAATGAAAATAAGGGCAAGCCTATGGTTGATACTTGTTGTTACTTGAAATTCCTTATGAGTGTGAGTGTTTTTGTATTTTTCCCATGTGATTATCTTTATACATAATGTGTTTTTTGGACTTTCGTTCTTGTGAGGGCATCCTAATAAGGATAGTTGGTGACATTGATAAACTCCGAAAATAAGTCAATGGATCATGTTTGGTAAGCTAGTGGTTTGAGTAACATCTTGAGGATTGGTTGTTGTCAATTTGTTGTTCTTATAGTTCCATTGAGTCCGTGAATTGTGTTTTGAATAGAGGGGCATGCTTAGATTAAGTTATCATGTGATTGACTAATCATTAGTACTAATCGAAGTCATACTTGGTGCTTGAAATGAGTTTTCCTTGGCTTGTAGTATTGTCATTGCATTTGTGTGTGTGTCTCTTAAAGTAGAATTTTGAGTTGCTTGAGAACAAGAAATAGTTCAAGTTTGGGGGTTTAATAATTTGGTATTCTCCCTACTTATTTAGCTTTTAATCTTATGTTTTTGCTAGTATAAAGTGGATAAATAGTGTAATTGACACGAATTACTTATATTTTGCAGGTTTCTATGTTTTAGAAGTGATCGGGAAGAATTTGGATGAAAACAAGTCAAGGCGGAGCTATTCAGAGAAATATAGAATTGGCAGCTGAATTGTCCTATATGAACATGTCAGTCCCTCCACGTACGCATTGACCACATTAACAAAAGTTGCATGCACGGATCATACCACCTGCATATGTGAAGGTCAACCAGACAGAAGACACTTCGCGTATGCGGCGGGACTTAGGCATATGCGAATAAGGAAATGTCAGCTGCGAGGCAGAAATGGAATTTTCCCTTTTTGGAAAAACCAATTCACATAAAACTCTTCTCAGCCATTTTGGGAAGGATCTTTTGCCATTCTCTCAACTTTTGGCAAGCTTGGAGAGCAAGTTTATCAACCAACACCATAGAAGTAAAGATTTGGGTGCTCTTTATTGTAAAATCCTTAGTTTCCATTCTTCAACTCTTGTTCTTAATTTCTAATTTCTAGGTGTGATTGTTGAATTGAGATTTGGGTTTTGTATTAGAAATAATACTTGTATGGGTATTAAATTAATGTTTTGTATTTGCTCTTGCTTAATTATGTGGGTCTATTGAATCTTCCATGCTTGAATCTTATAGTTGATGGTTGCAAACATTGACTTAGCTTTCTAATTGTGGTCTTTCTTGAAAGAGGTGTTCCTCAATTCGGGAAGGTTTAATAGTGGGGATTTGGGATTTCCACTCTAGATCAAGGCTAGAGATAGTTTGGTTGCCAAAAACTCCCATCCAAGAGTTGGAGTTAGAAATAGCCCAACTTACCCAAGATAATTTGTTGGTTGTTTCTCACTCTTGGTGATTCGAGAGAACCCATGAGGATAATTGCTTGATTGGTCAAAATATGATTAAGCATACCTTTAACCAAGCCTACCCATGTGTGAATCTAGTTCAATTCTTGTGAATTGAATTCTCATTCTCAATTTTCCCTTGTTGTCCTTGCTTGGTGAAAGCAAGGTGAAAGCCATTGATCAATCTATCCTTTATTTGGTTTTCTTTTATTTTTAGTTTTTAGTTTAAAACCCCTTATCGTTATCTTTTATTTTTGCTCTTGAACTTCAATAAGTTGCTTTTATTCTTGATAAGCTGAATCGCAATTACATTATTCTCTGTGGGATCGACCCTGACTCCTGTCGGGAATATAAATGTATTTTTCTTAACGATCGCTGATACCTCTATCTTTGAGAGTACATTTGAGCATTGTCAGGTACAACAAGAACTTCTTTTAAACCTCAGCCATGCCTCATGTAATGGTTCATCTTGGAGTTGACGAAAAATAGTGATTTCATCCCTCAGTTTCATCATTCTTGAAGGAGGGAAGAACCTCTCTATAAATTCTTCAACAAGACCATTCCATGTAGTGATTGATCCTTATGGAAGCTCTTCTAACCATTTCATCGCTTCTCCCATGAGTGAAAAGGAAATAAGAAAATCCAGATGGATTCTTGGGGGATGTTGTGGAAGATAAATGGTTGGCATATCTCGATGAAATTTTGGATATTCCTAGTTGCATCTTCATGTGCAGCCCTTCCGAATAATTCTTTCATTTGGATGAGTTGGAGCATGGTGCTTGAAATATGAAACACGATATTGCCAACCGTGGGAGGTAGGTGGATTGCACCTACCCCACGTTGTACTATGGGTTCCAGACTTACGTCCATGAATACGTGAACACTTTCTTTGTCGCCCACTTCGCTCATGGGCTACCTGCTCAACAATCAAAAACAACAAAACAAAGTGAAAACTCACAAAAACTCACAAAGTGATTTCAAACGTCAATAAAAAGGCTACTCAAGAACCAATTCCTCCAGCAATGGCACTATTTTTGATAACGCTTAAGTAACACTCTCCATACGGAGGCTATAGAAATCATCAAAGCAAACCAAAATGTGTATTCCTGATGGGAGTCAAAGTCAATCCCATAGAGAATGGTAAAGTCTCCTATAATATTATCGTATATCGATCATGAATAGAGTAATCATTCAAACACCATAATAGTAAAAAAAAGGGGGGGGGATCAGGGAATTGGGAATCTATCACAATCACAATTCGAGCAAAACAATAAAATAAACAACAGGTTTGTATCTACAAAGAGGATGACTAGGGATATGCTTCGGATGGGACTCAAAAATAGGTTAAGATACTCGCTTAATTATGCGAATTCTTAATAAATGATATGGGTAGCATTGGTTTTAGTCATGAATGTCAATCTTTTGATATCACAAACAATTATCCAATAGTCTCTATTTGAGCACCATGGTTTTAACACCAACCAACCAATACAAGCTTGGGAAAGTCCCACTATTTCTAGCTTAGACTCTTAAATGGGTGTTTTCCAGCGATTGAACTATTTCTAGCCTCAATCAAGATGGAAATCCCAAGTATCCTTTATTGAATTCTCATCAGAAATCATGCACTTTTCTTTCAAGCAAGAACACAATCAAGTAAGTTCAATAAATGTTTGCAACCATCAATTTTAGAGTTAAAACATAAAGAATTCAATAGATCCTTATCAATTTAGAAATTATAAACACAATTAAGCAAGACCCATACCCAATATCAAATACCCATCATATACATAACCTTAGACAAGAAAACTAGCCACTCATACTAAGTAAAGAAGAGATTATACCAATTGGGTAATCCGAATTTCCATTCATTGTAAGTTAATATCCAATATCCAATATCCAAGCTCAATTTGTACAATTAATGGTGGATTCACAAGGTTGAAGAAGAGAAATAGAAAGTACTCTTTATCTTTATTGGGAACCTATCTCAATGGAATATTATTCTCCAACTTCAGAACTAGCAAAAACTATTCAAAAGTTACTAAGTACAATAACCAAATTGAGTTTTTGAAGGTTCCCAAAATGTCACATAAGAGTTGACAAAAATGCCTTTCGGGAGATGTGCTCCATAATTTGCAGCATGACGTGCAGTCACATAAGCCACTATGGACATCGCATGGGTCCCCTTTCAGTGAACCATTGACTTCAGTTGACTTTGGGTGCTATGCGAAGGGAGGTGCGGTCTGCATCAGCTGTTGTCCGTGTTGCACGATGACCGCATCTCTTGGTGGAATCTTCATTTCTTTTGATCACCTTCACACTTTAACTCCTTGTGAGCTCTTTTGTGTACAATTCCTTGTTTTCTATATTTGACCAAGAGTACCTGCATTCATATTAATAAAGGCCATAAGAACCTCTAATCTCATCAAAACATGGCAATAATTCATGATTAAAGGCTTAATAAGTTGGTAGATTACAAACTTATCAGTTACCATCAAAAAAACAGTACCATCCTCTACCAGCATGATGGTCTAACATTTGATCTATAAATTACATTGGAAAATGATCCTTCTCAGTCCATGCATTCAACTTTCTATAATCCATGCAAACACGCCAGCCTTTGACTAGTCTCATAGGAATCAAATTTCTTTTTGCATTAGGAACCACAGTGATTCCTCCCTTCTTAGGAACATATTGAACCGGGATCACCCACTTTCTATCTGCAATTAGATAAACCACGCCTGCATCCAACCACTTAATAATCTCTTTCTTGACCACTTCCTGCATAGGGTGATTCAATCTATGCTGATGCTCAATACTTGGGATTGAATTTGGCTCAATCTGAATTTTTTGCATGTATATACCTGGTGGAATGCCAATGATGTCAGCAATAGATTAACCAATGGACCTTTTGAACCTCTTCAATGCGGAAACAAGAGCCTCAACTTTTGCTTCACCTAAGTCTGCATCAACAATCATAGGAAACATGTTGTTGGCTCCTAAGAATACATATTGCAAGTGAGATGGAAGTGCCTTGAGCTGCAAGACTAGAGGCTCTTCAACGGATGGTCTAGCTGGTGGAGTTATTCGATTCTTCAAGTCTAGATACAACTTTTTCGGGGCATATGAGTAAGCCGCTATACCAGCAAGTGCTTCCACCATGTCTTCATATTCATCAATATCTTCCCCATCGAAATTCATGATCACGGCTGCAAGTGCTTCAATATCCAATCGCTCCTCAACCGGCACTAATGGTTGTTCCTAATCAATAACATATATGGATGATACTACCTCTATGTCATCATGGTTCTTCATTTATTGGAATAGTTTGAAAGTTACTTCTACATTATTCAGCCTAAAGTTTATTTGCCGTGTCTCCAAGTTAACTAAAGCACGTGCAGTGGCAAAGAATAAATCGCCCCAGAATGATGGGCACCACAAAATATACGTTATAGTCTAAAATCTTGAAGTCCGCTGGAAATATAAAGGAATCAACTTTTACAAGAACATCATACAGGATACCTACTTGCCTCTTCACAGTGCGATCTACCATTAATACACGCATTATCATTGGAGGGGGGGCTCCCAAGCCCAACTATTTGTATACTGCCAATGGAATGAGGTTAATGCTCACACCTAAATCGCACAATGCCATAGAAAGATAGAATGCCCCAATGGTGAATGGAATAGTTAAAGCTCCAGGGTCTTCCCTTTTCTGCACAAGATAACGGGAAACAATTTCACTACAATGGTGCAGATAGTCAGCGGGCTCAAAACTCGTTGTTCCCATATTCGTCACCAAGTCGTTCATAAACTTCACATATCCAGGCATCTGTTCCTATACTTCTACCAAAGGTATGTTGACCAAAAGCTGCTTCAACATTTAGATAAATTTTTGGTATTTTCCTTCTTTGGCCTTTTTGGCTAGTCTCCATGGAAAAAGGTGTAGTAGGTCGAGGCATAGGCTTTACAAATTTAGGGAGCTCCTCTCGCTTTTGTTTGCTAGTAACTGGCTCCTTTTTAGTTCGGCTTTCATCACCACCCATTTCTGCAGACTCGACTATAATATCATCTCTGTCTATCTCAGGCTCTATTGGCTCCTCAACAACTATAGGGATATAAGGGTCAATAGTCTTTTTTCCACTCCGAGTAGTCACGTCATGCATTGCCCATTATTTTTTGGATTCTGAACTGTGTTTCTAGGAAGTGTACCCTTTTGATGCTAGTTTAAAGTTGTAGGCATCTGACCCAATTGCTGCTCAATTTTCTTAATAGTAGTGGCATCTGACTCTACTTTTTGTTTCATTCCTGAGATATCAACAAAAATTTCTTTTAAGTTGTCATCACTTTCCTCTACCATCTTCAGTACCCTCACCAACATGTCTTCCATATTGTATAAGCTAGGGGCCCTTCACAATTCCCAAGAGGAACATATGGACCACTTCGATAATTTTTATAACCCTCATTCTTGTTCTAGTCGCTCTTTCTTTTGCTATACCCAGGCTTGTTATTATAGTTGTTGTATCTTTCTCGGTTTCGGCCTTGATTTCCTTGGCCACACCAAGTATCTTGGTTGGACCCTTGGCTATTGGCACATAAACCTACCACCGAATCATTCAAAAAATTTGCCTCATCATTATCTTCAGCTTCCTCTTGCCTTGGTGCATTACCTTGTAAACCAATGGCATTAAAACTCTCACCTCTTAGATTTAGAATGTGCTTCACAATCAAATCAAATCTCATTTTTAGTCCTGCAACTGTTGTTGGTCCAAGTATTTCCCAATAACATAGGTCTCAGCTGGACTCTCAGATTATGTTGTATGCCAAGCCCTGTTTGTCTTTGTGACTCTATCTAGTATTCTCCATGAATGCACACCCAGTGACTGTATCAGCTATAGCCTTGGTGTTTGTATTCAATGCCAAGTAGAATATCTCTAACAACGTACTAGTTAGAATTATGTGGTTTGGTACCTGTTTCAGCTTCTTATTGAACCTAAGTCATGTCTCATAGAGTGCTTCTGTGTTCAACTGCTTGAATTTGTAGATCTCCTATTTGGGCTATAACATCTTTGATGGAGGAAAAAATCTTTCAAGGAATTGGCTTTTCAGTTCTCTCCATATGAGTATTGAACTATTAGGAAGTTCAGCCAGCCAAAGTGTCACTTCTCCTATCAAAGAAAATGATAAGAGCCGCAATCTAATAGCATCTTGCCATACTCTTGGCAGATTATAAGCCTTGCAAATCCCCTCAAAGTTTTCTAGGTGCAAATTGCATCCTCAGTAGTCTTGCCAACAAATAGTCCCTTCAGGTTCAGTAACTTAATCATAGTGCTCGTAATTTCAAACTTTATACCAATGGGTAGTGGTGGCGGAACTATAGCACCCGTTTTCCCTGCATCACCAAGATCTGCATCATCATCATCAATATCATAATAGGGGGGATTTTGGGGTTGGAATTATTTTTGACCCCTAAAACCTCTCTGTCTAGTCAGATTCTAGTTTATATTACGTATGGCTGCCTCATCCCATGTAGCTTGAGCATTTAGTGAAGCCTGACGAATAGCTTCTTGCCTTGCTTGCGCAGCCTCAACATTTTGGTTAGCAAGTGCTTCAATGGCCTGAGCATCCTAGGCAGCTTATGTTGCTTCAGCATCTCATATCCTTTGCTGCTCCTCAACATGTGCTCTACCTGCGGCTTGTTCTGGTGTCTCGACAACCCCTTCCTTCACCATGTTTCTCAGAGTTTGTTGGAGTTCCGAATAGAATGGAATCAGGGGATTTCCTTGACTCCATGTACTGGACATGCACAAGTGTGCAACCTATGGAACAAAACAAAAAAAGATAAAAAAAGTAAATCAGGAAATAAGGACTAATAGTCAACTAAACACAATTGCTCTTAATCCTAAACCATATTACCCAGCAACGACGCCAAAATTTGATACGCCAAAATCACACCTCCAAGAAAAAGTATAAAGCAACCATTGTTCAAATATAGAACCTAACCAAGGTTAGGGTCGATTCCATAGGGAATATGGTAGGACTTAGGTAAACTATGCTTATTTGTTATCTTAGTTGTTTATTTCCCTAATGGGGGAGGGGGTTAAAGTAACAAGTAATGTTTGTAATAATGAGTTAAGCAAGTAACCAAGTTATAGTTTCAATTGTTGTAATCAATGAGAGAAGTGACTAGGGTAATGTTCCCCATGAGTTCATAATGTAGTACGACATTGTACCAACAATCTAGTCTAGTGATATGTATGCAAGATCGGTAAGTTAGGTTCTCCTAAGAGGATGATTACAAAAATAGAAGAATGTCACCACGCAACTTGGTCAGTCTACTGCCGTTTGTTTTGCTAACCCTTACCAATGATCCCAGATTAGCTTTCCTTGGGCAAGTTCAAGCTAATTAGATGAGGGTTAGTAGACTTAAATCTTCTTTGTATAATCACTGTTCTCATTCGGTACCCCTTTGGTCAAGCAAGTAATAAAAAGGCGAGTTATAATGTTTACAACCATTATAAATCAATCAAAGCAAAGGGAAAGAACAATATATACTAAACACCATTCTAGAATTACTATGTACTTTGCCTACATTGTTAATCCGTCATGGTTCCCACAACCCCAGTTGTGGATTTAGCTACTCATAGTTGTAAGAGAACAATAAGATTTAGATGAAGAGATCATGATTATAACTTACAATAAGAAGTAAAGAAAACTGGAATCTTGAATTCTCGAGAACACTTCAATAATCAAGAACTAAAAATTGAATTCTCAAAAGTATGGAATAATATTCTCAACAATATGCTGTGATGTCCCAATGTCAAGTAACAACCAAAAAAAAAACCCTAGGGAAGTTATTTATAGACAACAAAGACCAAATCATAACTGAGCTAGGAAAGTTGGAATGCAGCTATTTCGATGGGCAGGTCCCATGAGCTGTTGTGGGTGCCACAGGCATCGTGGGCTGACCATCGGGCCTTCTTCACTTTGTGCATTGTACTCTGCCAGGTTTCCATGGGCAAAGCTGATGGGCTATCATGGGTGTCATGGGCGTCGTGGTCCATCATCACCCAAGTCAGGTGGCTTGCTACCCACTTTAGTTCATTTTGACGGCCTATTACGACATCCGATCATAGTTCTCACGGGCATCGTGGATGGGCGTTTAGGCTTTGCTTCTTGCCTTTGCTTATCCAGAGAAATCCCACGAGAAAATATAATGTCCTGTGGTTCTTTTGATGCCTGTCCCAGTTGGTCGTAGAATGGGTTTTGGCCTTGTCATTTTACTACTTCATTCTGACGTCCCTTCCCACGGGCCGTGGTAGATCCCATGGCCGTGGGGTATCACTTTTTTCCCAGAAACAACAACATTCCTGTCTTTTTATCTTTTCAACATTTTTCCCTGCACAAATAGCAAAGGAGCATCAATTTAACAAAATACACTTAAGAACTCCCAAAATCCTTAGTTTTAAGCGTCGAAAGTATCATAAAATCACGGCACGTCAATAACATATATCACCCTTAATAATAATCAATGATCAAAAGATATGTCTTCCCATACTCTAGTCATGCTTTGTCCTCAAAGAAATAAATAAAGTAAAACAGTGGTAGAGAATACTCCCTCAGGCCCTCTAGGGCTTAGCTAACAACATGTCTCTTATTCAATCTTTTACCAATGGGTGGATAACCCCACACTTATGCTTTAGCAAAGCTCCTTAGCTTTTGATTCTAGGTACTCAAAATTCTTTTAATTTGCACAAACAAAAACAAAAACAAACATGATACTAAAAAATAAAACAAAAACAAAAAACTACCTCTATTACAACTTGGGTCTCCTCCCAAGCATCGCCTGATTTACTATCGTGGCATGACCCATCATGTTCACCACTTTTCCTTCAACTTTGAGGATATGAATCTCACCCCTAACTTGTTTTATAATTTTCTACTACGCTTAAGGGGTGGTGGTATAAATATGAAGGTACCAAGCCATAGATGTCACATCTTGTACTTCTTGGCTCTTAAGTGCGAAATGTCATTTTGTGTCACGACACGATTGTTCAGGTCATGATGGCACCCATAGGCCCCCAGTAGGCACACCAATCCTCATAGCCTAGAATGATTAGTAATGGGCTACTACCTAACCAATATGCACAATAAGAAGAAATAAGCGAAAGCAGAATAAGGTAAAGATAAGGGAAAGCAAAAACCTGAATATATATAAGAAAATAACACCAACCCCAAGACTTGGTATCGATAGTACAGAAGCTTCTAATAGAATACAAATGCTAAAAGTAACAAAAGATAAGTACAACTGTCTCTTAATATACAAAAAGCAATAGTACAAAGTTGAGATATGGTCAAGCCCCAACCGTCAGGCGCTCACCCTAGATCGGATATCCCAAAAGCTGCACGAGTCTCTAATATGATCAACGGTAAAATCTCACACTAATATCTACACCAAAAGTCCAGAAGTGTAGTATGAGTACAAATTGCTAAGCAACAGGTACCCAGTAAGCATCATCGGCTGATTGAGTGCATATAAAATGTAAAAGCAATAATAAGAAGAATATAAGGAAAATAGTCATAGAAAGCAAAGAGGAAGCACAAGTAACTAGCACAAGAATGATCAACCAAGAGTTACAAGTAGAACATGCTAGCACATAGGATATGCATACACAGAAACATAGGTGAAAGAAGGAATACAGATGCACCTGAGATCCTTACAACAATAGTATATATAAGGAAAATTTAAAGAGATAGGCGGTATACCAGTAACCTCAAAATAAAGGGAAAGAAGGGAGAAAGACAACAATCGAACTTAAAATCACACACTAATAGAACCATGCCTAAGACATCAAATACAAAGATAAAAATAGACGTAATCAATTCACAAGTCAAGCCTAAGATGGAATAACTAACCATCAAGTATCCAAATCTGCTAATCCAGCCAGGATAAAAATAGTAATTAATACCGCACGATCTCTTAGACAGCTACACAATCAGGATCTTAGTAATATGGGACCCACTAGACTCTCAACAATCTCAGTCGCAAAGGTGGTGCCTAAACAGGCTAAAACCACCCATCCAATCGATAATAAAGGCCTAGACTAATTCTATGAATGAAAGAAGTAACATAATCTACCTACAGTCCCAACGGCCGCCCATACAACCGAGGAACACAATTAAGTGTAAACAAACCCTCTGGCCGCCCGTACAACTAGAGCGTACACTGAACACACAACAAACAAGGGTAGAATCAGAATACAAAATGCATCATAATGATATGATGAGAATGTAACCCATATGTCCCCCCTTAGGTACTTCAAGGGCCTATATAGAAGCAGGACCCATGGATATACTCTTCCCGTGTACCTCTACAACACTGTACACCCCTCATCTGGCACACGCAGCCCAACGCCAAGGTCCTTGATCGATAAGGTCCATGGAGGTCTACTTGTAGACCACATAAAAACCATGCAATCTCGGATATTAGCTCAATACTCAAAACCTCGTAGTACGTGCCTAGAGTTGAACCAGGTCTAAAACAGTATTAGTAATCTCAAAAGACCCTCTTAAAGGGTTATCAAAGTATACTCAGGTCATAATCAGTTATAAAAGTTTCAATAATCCTCTCAAAGGGTGCCCAGAGCATATCCAATCAAAATCAGTAGGAAATCAAGTCTAGTGCTATGGACTTGCCGAGCCTAGTATTAGTAGGAAATCAAGTGTGAAATCATCCAAATCTCATTTTATCATAATTTATACTAAAAACAAACCCCTGGGGCCATGCAAGGTTTAGAAAATTGTATGCAATAGGCCCGAAGCCAAAACAGTAGTAAAATATGAAGGGAAAAGCCTTTTTCATGCATGATATGCTCACAAACAATATAAATTACCCCAACAACTCACAAATATTCCTACCGGCCCTGCACAGGCTCAACAATTCTACAACAGACATAACCAGCCTAGAATAATATCTCTATGCCTAGGACTCGCAAACATTCCCAAATAACCAACCATCTATGTTCTAGAGTCAATACGAGTCTGCACAAGACCACAAGGGTAATATACAATACTACGCGAATACTACAAACAACGTATAAAATAAATGGACAAAAAAAAGGCGGACAAGCTATGAGGTACCAACCTATAACAACCCACTCAAGGATACTAATTAGAGAAGTTATAGTCTATATACACAGAGTCTAGATAGGGGAAACCATAACCTGCCTGTCGTCCGACGACTAGCTGCGAGAATGGCATTGTCCAAGATCGAACTACTCCAAAAAGCTCAAATTTGCGAAAATACTACTAAAATTATATTCTAAAAGACAAAATTAAAAAAATGACAAAAAGAATGTTGTAAACATAACTGGATCAAAATCTGGATCACAAATGGGCCGGTGGTCCCCATGACCCAAAACTAGAAATGAAAAATACCATCGTGTTTCTTATAATCCTAGGAGCACTTGCTCAAAATATGAATGGAAATGGACAACAATTGGGGCATCAAAACAGCCCACCAAGTAAGGAATTAAAGAAGGAATCAAGTCAATGGAGTGAATCCCTCGAGGTCACGAGTATGCAGTCCCAAAAATAGCAGTCCAAAACCTAGAATCTCCCAAAGCTTTAAGAAGGTCGACAATGGAGGTAAATAATTGAGAAGGAGCTCTTTGGGGAAGAAGAAGCTTACCAAAATAGTGAAGGGAGCAAAATTTCTTGATAATCAAATAGACTCTCCAAGCTATGAACTGAATATAGCACTTGGTAGAGAGGATTTAGTTATTAGAGTTGGAAACCATAGAGAAATAAGGCTGGAAAAATGAGGAGGAAGGTTTTATAGGGGCTGGACGCAGGTCAGCGCCATCGGCGCTAAAGCAGCACGATTGCGTTTAAGGGAGCCAGGCACTGAGGCGCCATCGCGCCAGTAGGCCGCTATCGCGCAGGAATGCGAGCGGGCGCTGGAGTGCCATCAACACTGATGGCATGTGCAGGATAGCGCAATCGCGCTTCCTGGGCGCCATTGGCGCTGAAGGCCCGGGCTGCAACATAGACCAGCAATAACTCAAACTTCTACGGGGAATTTCGGGCACAATCAAAATCTGATATTCAAAAACCAATAACGCTATTGGATTTAAAAGGACATTTCAGACTCAATAGAATGAATGAAACTTTAATATGAGGTTGTTTCGGAGGAATGTTTACCTAAGTCAACACTAGTTAAAACCAACCTAACATCCAAAATTAGCCCAGCTCACCTGAGACCTGAACTAATTGTCCGTCTAGCCTAAACTCAATATTTTAGGGCTAACAACACTGACAGAATTTTCATCCGAGGCTGTTTTCTCTAAATGTTGACCAAAGTCAACCTAACAAGACCAACAGGCCTAAAAACATAGAACGAGAGAGAATTTCAAGCTAAATTGCTCTCGAATTCTGACCAAAGGTCCAATTAGACAAAAGTAAATATTTTAGAGCCAACGGAACTATCGGCCATAAATGCCAAATAGATGGCCCGGGCACCAAACTACCTGTCCTAGCAAGTCATAAATGACTTAGGGCCGCTACAAGCAAGCCCTAATGGTACAAGAAAGGCGAAGATAGGAAGAATGACCGAAAGGTTCATTACATCATCCACTACAAAAAAGGACTTTCATCCACGAAAGTCAAGAAGGAAGGGAAGAGCAGAAGCTTAACACTATGTGCCTAAAGGCCGCATTACTCTCTCGGATAACCCAGGTAGCCTCCTCAACCGGATGATACCCAACACAATGAAACCACGAAAATCTACCAAGCCCAACTCTTTACTAGCCAAGCTAGCTTTCAAACTTAACCTCCAAAACTCCAAGGGTGTGCCAACCCAAAAAGAACCTCTACAATCTCAACCAAAAGCACTGACATAACACCAAAACCCAAGAACCAAGGCGATCAACACGAAGGACTCGAATCCTTGAAACCACAACCAAGTTCACCAAGGAAGCCATTAACCCAAATACTCTAACTCATGAACGCATTGATCCACAAAAAACTTTTATTCTGACCCAACTCATGTTGCACCATAATCATGAAACTTTAATAAGTCGAACACTCGATCCACCCTTGAAATATCGACTGACACACCGGAGATCCATAGTTCCTACTTATACTCTACCATGAATGAAGTCACCCTTTTTACTCGAACACTTTCCAAGCCAAGCAATAGTCTACTAGCGTTTGCCATCAAATGTAACAACTCATAGCATATCACCAAAACTAGAGTTACTTGTCTTTACTAACCATCAATCAACGAATGAACACTTCTGCTAACATCAAACTCGATAACTTAACCCAACTAAACAACCCATTGAAACCCAACTGAAGATTTCACACCAGGGTTAGGAAAGGCATGCATGAACATCCAATGTTGATGGAGAAATTTCCACACTCTAGAATGGACCCAACCTTGCTAAACTGTGCCAAGTCTGAATCAACTGGAAGTTAATGAACTAGGGCAACCTGCTCAAAAGAACCAAACCAAAACCAAGACCCTGCAAGAAGTGTGGTAAGCCTACCACAAAGTCCGTAATCATTAGCTAAACTCCCAACTCTAAGAAACACTGTATCTACTCTAAATACTCGAACGCCATTTGAATTTGAAATCATATTACAAAAGCTTAATTCAGAAGGAGGTCCACCATGCCACAAATGTCAAGTCAAAATACCCAGTAGGCAAAGGAAAGGATTTCTGAAGTCTAAGGCTGCCATATAGCTATAGAAATTTGCATAGCCCATCAACAACTCTCTCTAGCTCGAGTCAACTGCTCTACTGCATCGACATAGAAAACCACCAACTCTTAAGCATGTAACATACGAAACTTCTAGTTCATATTGGCCAAGTTTAACCAACACTAGAATACCACATAAGGACAATCCCTTAAAGAAGAAATTAAATAAACTTTCAAACCCTAGGAATGCAAAGTCAACCACCAACTTCAAAGTATCATTAGAACCCACAATAGCCTCACTAGTCTCAACCCACAAAATCTGATCAAACATACTACACTACCATAGAAGGAACCTTGTACTATCTAGAACACCACTGAAATCTGGAATGTCCAGCCTATCTCAAAGGTTAGCCAAGGACTAGGTGTCCAAGGCCAACTATCACTCCACAATAGATAATGGGGAAGCTAAGTTGTCTGAACTCATTGCCTTCCAACCCAAGAAGATGCAACCAAAGATAATCAACCATGAACCATCCCGAGTAGTTTGCTAACCCACAATTCTAAAACTTAATCTCAATTGCAAATCAATGCCTTTGTCGGAACCCATAAGTAGACCCATATGGTATCGATGAACACTGAGGTACTAGAGCCCAACCCATAAGTAGACCCATATGCTATCGATGAATACTCAGGTACCGGAGCCCACTAGGCCATGAATACATAATTCCCTAAATCCGTAGATGCTACTGAAACTTGTTGCCCCCAAAGATGATAACAAGAAAGCCAAAGCTAATGCAACAAGCTCCTAAAGGTAGTACTGAAAATGACCACTACCCCAATCTCAAACTAGAAGGAATTCTGAACTCGAATCTATCAAAAGAAATGACACCATAACCTAAACTTGATCGATGCAAGTCAATAACACATAACCAATGCAAAATCTCTGCCGTCACCTAATTCAACTACTAAAACATATAATTATGCACTCGGAGTCACCTCCCTCCTTTTCAACTAAACAAAACCTTTCCTTAGAATAACTAAACCTTACAAACTCCTTCTGAAATAAGACCTTGAGCCATTCCCTTAGCTCCCCCAACTCTTACCAGTAACACTTGATACGATGAAATAAGGGAAGGATAAATGCCTAACTTAACAAAAAATGCTATAGTAAAAATCCAACTATACTGCCATAATCCACAGTCAAACCTTAGTCACGACACTACAATCAATAGTTACCCAAATAGATAAAGCAAGAACTAGACCACAACACCATACTCAAACTCGATTCTATTATTCGGAACTGGGGAGAGAAAGAAAGGAACTCAACCAGACATAGAACAAGAGAAAAACACGAAAGTAACCCACCTGCTAACTTACCAAACAAAACAACTAGGGAAGGTCAACTCAAATCACCTGAGAAAAGTAAAACTGGCCAATGCTCACTTGCATAACAAACACCACTCAACTTAAGACAGGGCATCAAACTCTAGCACAACCACCGGTAAAACCAAACCAATACAAAGACTTCTAGCAGTGCTAGGTAATAGCCTAGGCAATAACCATCTAGGACTTTTCAACAAGGAAGACTCAACACAAGTTTAGGGCCACACGATACCAAAACTAGAATCAACCAAAAAAGGCTAACAAGAACTACCCGCGAGCTACAACTCTAGGTAAACACCTATCAAGGATAACTACCCCCATCCACTACTAAGGAATAAACTACCAAGAAAATAATGCATAAACACTACAACTCGGGTATTCAAACAACTAAACAAGTAGCAGGTAGGCATATAAGCAAATAAATTATAGAAGGGATAGAATCACAATGTGAGCAGTACTATCACAAGTTGAGGGTAACAAAAAGCCTTACCTGGAGCAACTATATCAGGAATCTCTACCTTTGGCCCACAAAGAGGGGCATCAAACTGATGGGGTCTAACTCTGGACTGAGTAGTAAAAGCTGAAGGCTCAACCATCCCTTGCCGGGGATAATCTCTAAAATTGTGACCAACCACCCCACAATCATAACAACTATGCCAATTGGAATGCGCGATCATGGGGTAATCATAACATACTGGCCACACTCACCGCAGTTAAAGCAAAACCCACAGAATAAAGTCATACCGGAAGGTCTCACTAGACCTGATCGACTACCATGGCCCACACAACCTTAATGCAAACATCAAAGAGTCTTGAAAATACCATGTCCACTAAGCTTAACATGCCCTGCAACATCACCCTCTAAAACTTATGGAGAAACAGAAATTTGCATGGTAGATAAGAAGCAATAGAATTTATCTCTGGTAGAGAACCCCCTACCTTGAGTCTGTGAACCTCATGAACTGTCCTTGCGATGACGTTTCATAGAACTACCTCCATAAGTCTCATGGTATAAACCCTCGATAGCCCAAGTATGATCCTCTACCTAAAGGAAGTTTATCCCAATTGTAACTAAGTGCTCAGTCACCAAATGGAGCGATGAAATCAAACCTTCAACAAAGCTCTGAACTTATCAATCTCTGAAGGCACAGTCCTAGCAGTACGCCTAACTATCTCATAAATCTCACCTCATACTCTAATACTGACAGACCACTCTACTAAAAAGACTACAAGCTCAACCCTAATTGGAGCACTGCTTATATAACCGGATACTGAAACACCAACCGGAGAACTTAGAGTCCTAGCCACGATGTCCTGAAGAACTGGAGTGGCCATAAATCTAATAGGAGGCTGGGCTAGTCCTATACCCCCTATCTGATGCGGTAAACTATTCCTCTGAAGTCTTGGCATTGACGGAAGCACTAAAATAACAGGCACAGAAGCCTTGACATCACTCGTTGTTGCACTCATCTTAGGCACCTGAGAAGGAATGAAACAATCAATGTTTAAAAGTTGATAAATCCAGGAATGCATGATAAGGAGATAAGAAGATGGAACTTTTCCTAACAATGCCATGTAGCCTCCCATAGATAGGATACATATGTCATTATACCAATTCACAAGACTCTACTTAGACACTTGCTTCTGTACTATGATAGCGGTAAACCTGGGCTCTGATACCAAGCTGTCACGACACTATTTCTCAGGTCATGATGGCACCTACAACCCCTCAGTAGGCAAACAAATCCTTGTAATGGAGAAAAAGAAGTGTGGAGGAGAAGAAGTCGAGCTCATTCCCTTCGCTTCTTGGGCCCAAAGCAGTGCAGTCTTTCCTGGCCAAATTAAGGATTAGCCCAAAATGATTAGTAATGGGCTACTACCTAACCAATATGCACAATAAGTAGAAATAAATAAAATCAGAATAAGATAAAGACAGACAGAAGAAAAAACCTGAATATATATAAGAACACTACACCAAGCCCAAGACTTGGCATCGATCGTACAAAAGCTTCTAATAGAATATAAGTGCTAAAAGTAACAAAATATAAGTACAACTATCTCTAAATATACAAAAAGTAATAGTACAAAGATGAGATATGGTCAAGCCACGATCGTCAGGCGCTCACCCTAGTATCGGAAATCCCAAAAGTTGCATGAGTCTCCAATGCAATCGACGGCGAAAGCTCACACTAATATTTGCACCAAAAGGTGCAGAAGTGTATTATGAGTACCCACTGCTAAGCAATGGGTACACAGTAGGCATTATCGGCCGACTGAGCGCATATAAAATGTAAAAGCAATAATAAGCAGAATACAAGGAAAATAGTCATAGAAAGAAAAGAGAAAGCACAAGGAACTACCACAAGAATGATCAACCAAGAGTTACAAGTAGAACATGCTAGCACAGAGGATATACATACACAAAAACATAGGTGAAAGAAGGAAGAAGGATGCACTTGGGATCCTTGCAACAATAGTATCTATAAGGAGAATTTAAAAAGATATGTGGTATACCAGTAACCTCAAAATAAAGGGAAAGAAGGGGAGCAAGCCAAGAATCGAACTAGAAATCATACACTAACAGAACCATGCCTAAAATTTCATTTACTAAGATAAAAATAAATGTAATCAACTCACAAGTCAAGCCTAAGATGGAATAACTAACTATCAAGTATCCACATCTGCTAATCAAGCCTACATAAAAATAGGAATCAATACCCCACGATCGCTCAGAAAGCTACATAATCAGTATATCAGTAATATAGGACCTACTAGCCCTTCAATAATCTCAGTCCCAAAGTTGGTGCCTCAACAGGATATAACCACACATCCTATCGATACTAAAGGTCCAGACTAATTCTATGAAATGAAAGAAGTAATATAATCTACCTACAGTCTCAACGACCACCCATAGAACTGAGGAACACAATCAAGTGAAAACAAACCCTCTGGACGCCCATACAATCGGAGTGTACACTGAACACACAGCAAACGATTATGGAATAAGAATATCAAAATGCATGATAATGATATGATGTGGAAGTAACTTGTATGTTCCCCCTTAGGTACCTCAAGGGACCATATAGAGGCAGGACCCATGGAAGGACTCTACCATGTACCTCTGCTTCATCGTACACCACTCCTCTAGCACACACAGCCTAATGCCCCAGGTCCTAGATCAACAGGGTCCATAGAGGTGTACTCATAGACCACATACAAAACCATGCAATCTCAGATAGTAGCTCGATACTCAAAAGCTCGTAGTATGTGACTAGAGTCAAATTGGGTCTAAAACAGTAGTAGTAATCTAAAAAGACCCTATCGAAGGTTGCCCAAAGTATATTTAGGTCTAAATCAGTGATAAAAGTCACAATAATCCTCTCAAAGGGTGCATAAAGCATATCCAGGTCTAAATAAGTAGGAAATCAAGTCTAATGCTATGGCCCTGCCGAGCCTAGTGTCAGTAGGAAATCAATTCTAGTGCTACGGCCCTACTGAGCCTAGTATCAGTAGGAAATCAAGTGTGAAATCATCCAAATCTCATTTTATCATTATTTATACCAAAAATGGGCCCTTGGGCCCATGTAAGGTTTATAAAATCCTCTGTGTAGGCCCAAATAAAAAACGGTAGTAAAATAAGCAGGGAAAAGCCTATTTCATGGATGATATGCTCGCAAACAATATAAATTATCCCAACAACTCACAAACATTCCTACTGGCCCTGCACAGGTTTAACAGTTCTACAACAGACATAACCAGCCTAGAATAATATCTCTATGTCCGGGACTCGCAGACATTCCTAAATAACCCACCATCTATGTTCCAGAGTAAATACAAGGTTGCACGGGTAATATACAATACTATGCAAATACTACAAACAATGTATGAAATAAATGGACAAAAGAAGGAGGACAAGGTCTGAGGTACCAACCTATAACAACCCACCCAAGGATACTAATTAGAGCAGTTATAGTCTATATACACAGATTCTAGATAGGGCAAACCATAACCTACCTATCATTCAATGACTAGCTGCGGGAATGACATTGTCCAAGCTCGAACTTCTCCGAGAAGCTCCAATTTGAAAAAATACTACCAAAATAATATTCTACACATCAAAACAAAACTAATGACACACAGAATGCAATAAATATAACTGGGTCGAAATTTGGGTCACAAACAGGCCTGTAGGCCCCGCGACTTGAAACTGGAATTGAAAAACACCATTGTGTTCCTTACAATCCCGAGAGGACATGCTCAAAATTTGAGCTGAAATGGACAACAATTGGGGAATCAAAATAGCCCACCAAGTAAGGAATTAAAGAAGGAATTTAAGGAAGAAAACTAAAACTAAAGGGTGAAATTTGCTTACAACAAGGAGAGGAATCAAGTCAACGAAGTGAATCCCTTGAAGTCACAAGCATGCAGTCCCAAAAATAGCTACCAAAACCCAGAATCTCCCGAAGCTTAAAGAAGGTCGACAATGGAGGTCAACAGTGGAGAAGGAGCTCTTTGGGGAAGAAGAAACTTACCAAAATAGTCAAGGGAGCAAGATTTCTTGATAATCAAATGGACTCTCCTAGCTATGAATTGAATATAGCACTTGGTAGAGAGGATTTAGTGATTTGAGTTGGAAACCATAGAGAAATAAGGCTGGAAAAATGAGGAGGAAGGTTTTATAGGGGTTGGACGCAGGTCAGCACCATCGGCGCTAAAGGAGCGTGATTGCGCTGAACGGAGCCAGGCACTGAGGCGTTATCGTGCCAGCAAGGCAATATCACGTAGGCATGCGGGTGGGCATTGGAGCACTATCGCGTTGGCACGACACCATTGGAGCTGATGGGACGCACAGGCTAGCGCGATCGTGTGCTACCTGGGTGCTATTGGCGCTGAAGGCCCGGCCTGCAACAAAAACCGGCAAAAACCCAAACTTCTATGGGGGATTATGGGAATAATTGGAATCCGATATTCAAAAACCAATTATGCTATTAGAGTAGTAATGATGTTACAGGCTTAACAGAATCAATGAAACTTTCATACGATGTTGTTTTGGAGGAATGTTGACACAAGTCAACACTAGCTAAAACCAACCAAACATCCTAAATGAGCTTGGCTCACTCAGGACCTGAAGTAATGGTCCCTCTAGCCTAAAATTGACATTTTAGAGGTAACAACGTGTAATGACCCTCCGGGTTATTTCCTTTTTTTTTTCTTTTCTGCGTTTCAAGATTTCCCTCAGTGGCTAGAGGTTATTATGCCTTGTTGGGACTGACGGTTTGGTGCCTGGGCTGTTCGTTAGTTCATAATGACCATTTCTCTATTTTAGAAATTGAACTTAGAAAATCTTTGACTTTGATCAACATTCTTGGTAAACGTGGTAAGAATCAAATTCTGACAATTTCGTTTGCTCCGAAATGGAGATTTTGGTCTAGTAGGACCATTGGTTTGGGTCTAAGTGCTTTCAGTTTGGTTTATGTTGCTTTCTATGTTTTCAAGCTAGTTTGGCTGTAGGGTTGACTTTGGTCTCGAATTGAAATTTCGTCTGTGCTATTAGCTCCGGAATGTCAACTTTGGTCTAGGAAAACCTTTCGTTTGAGTCCCAGGGCTTCTGGACTTGTTTTGGGGTATTGAGTTCTGAGTTAGTTTTGGTCATGGAGCTCACTTTTCATTAAAATGATCTCCGTTGGTAAATTTTTGATTCCATTGAGTCTTGAATGTCGTTTCCACTCAAATAACTCTATTGGTTTAGGAGTATCGGGTTCCAATTGTCCCCAGAATTCCTTCTTGAAGTTTTAGTTGTTACTGATATTTGTTGTATCTGGTGGGACCGCAATTGCTGTATTTTTGGCTGCATTTGCGGTACTCTAGCCGCAGTTGCGGTATTTTGACCGTATTTGCGGTATTTTGGCATTGCGGTGTTTTTCTGCATTTTTGGTGCTTGGCTGCATTTGCAGAGTCCGCAATTGCGAAAAAAGTGCCGCAATTTTGATATCTGCTAGCATTGTTATAAATTAAATATTCTTCTCCTTTTTTTCCTCATTTCCAACTCCATCCCTCCATTGTTGAGAGCTCCCAAGCTCAAATTTCTTCATTTCTGGCCATCAAATTCTTGGGAAAAACTCACCATAGCTTCGTGAGCTCTTTTTCATCATTAATCCGGTAGGCTGTTTTAGACATTTCTTCACTTTTCATTCTCTCTTTTCCCTCTTTTATTTCTTTAAGTGGGTAGGCTATTTTAGACATATTTTAATGGCCAAACCATGCGATTTTCTGGGCATGTACTCCCATGATTGTTGTGATCATTTTGTACTTCTTCATTTTTGGCTTAGGGTTGTGGGGTCCTCAGGCTCGTTTATGGCCCTGATTTTTAACCCGGCTAAACTATTAGCAATATGGGTACCGTTAGTTTCGTATTGACATGTAGAACATTGTTATGATAGTGAGGCAATGATACTTTTCATGGGAGATAGGCTCCAGTATTGTGGATTGGATTATACGCGCGTGCTCAGCTTTTCTGGTAGGTTATGGTTTACTATTTTCTAGACTTTGCTCGTATGAGGTATGAATATAATAAATTGCTAATGGTTGGTGGGATCTTTTGGTTTGGATACGGTTATGAGTAGGCTTATTGATCCTTATAGGTGATTTAGGTGCTCTAGAGTAAGATTTTGGCTAGCAATCTTTAGTATAGGCTGTAGCTCTTTCTTAAGATTTGGCGTACGCGGTGTAATATCCTTGGAATTAGGGTCAGATGCCTTCGTTTCATTTATACTACTTGTGGTTGAGATTATTAAAGTTTCAGGATAGAGTAGATGTTATTGTTGTCTTGCTTTTGGTTATGGTGTTAGTTCTGAAGTTCTTCCGTTGGATCAGTTTATGTGGTTGAGGAAGGTTCAGATTGTAGAAGTGTTTTCTAAAGTTAGAGTTAAAGATTGGGTTATCTTAGGTTTAGGGTCAGGGTGGTGGGCATTCCAAGGACTACCTCAGGACTTGTTACTCTATAACTTCCCAGCTATTTCCTTTTGTTTGACCCATGAACCATTAGCCGTTGCAGATTACTGAGCATCATATTCATATCTTAGTCGAGTTCCAGTTACTACAGTATTCTTAGGTGGCATTTGAGCCTACTCGAGGATTAGGGAGGAGATCAGTTAGAATTTGGGTTTTGGTTTCAGACATTATGGGTTAGCAGACTATTTCAAGAGGGTTGTAGAAGACTTTCTCTATTCGCGGCACTTTTGACCAGATCAATTCAGGAGACCGTTCCCTTCTAGTGGTTAGGCTAGAGTGTTATGGGTTCCCTATGGGTTGGAGATGGACTTTAGGCTTTGTTGCATGTTTGCTACATTTCTTGCTTGGTTTTGGTTTCCTTTGATTCTGCTCGAATAGGCAGACCTAGCCTAGTCTCTTTTGCCAGATCAGACATTATGTGGTTCAGAATCTGTATTCGGAAGGTTGTCCTTCACCATGGGTTGCCTGGTTACTTTCTTTTTCAAATATTGGTGTTTTATTAGTTGGTTATTTCTGGCAAGTTTTGGTTATTCGGGTGATCTTACCGCAGTTGTCCATATGTGGACCGATGGTCAGTCAGGGTAGGCTAATTCGGTCATAGTGGGTATATCTCGGGTAGGTGTATAAGTTTCTAAGGTTAGTAGGACTAGTGTTTGGTTTTTGTTGAGATCGAGTTTTTGACAAATTTGATGAGGTAGAGTATGGTAGGAGTCCTAGCCTTCTGATGGGTTTGTGGATGTTTTTAGAGTTTAACTCGAGTTTGGAATTGTGTTTGACTTTATGGTTTGAATGCTGATGTTTTGGGATAGATGGAAGGGTCTTCAAACCCAGGATACCTTGGTTAGAATATTGGAGGAAGTGGGTTTTGTGCTTTGTGTTAGCACTGTGTTCATTCTGTGTAATGATTGCCTTGGTCTTCGTGGTTCTTTTATTCTGTTGGTGCTTTTCGAATGTTTTCTTTTGGGTTTCTATTTGGGTTATTCGCCCGATTACCTTTTGGGCTAGAGTTTGTGGTTTTTCCTGTTCTGGCTGGTTTTGAGTTAAGGTTTTAGTAAGCTTTCTTTGGTTATATTTCTGTTGGCCATTGTCCGATCAAGGAGGCTCCTTGGGAGGCCTAGCTCGACTCACAGACCTGGTATCTTTTCCTTTCTCGGCCTTTGGGTACTTCCTATTTCTTAACTTTCTAGGACGAAAGTTCTTTTAGTAGTGGATGTTGAAATGACCCTCTGGGCCATTTCCCATTTTTCATTCTTTTCTACATTTCAAGCTTTCCCTCAGTGGTTATAAGTCATTTATGACTTGCCAGGACTGACGGTTCGGTGCCCGAGCCATTCGTTAGGTCATAATGACCATTTCTCTATTTTAGAACTTGAACTTAGAAAATCTTTGACTTTGGTCAAC
Source organism: Jaltomata sinuosa (assembly GCA_003996215.1). Lineage (NCBI taxonomy): Eukaryota > Viridiplantae > Streptophyta > Magnoliopsida > Solanales > Solanaceae > Jaltomata > Jaltomata sinuosa. The sequence continues at coordinate 8,140 of QJPP01000240.1, read as the reverse complement.
TTTCTTCATAAACATGCTAAGAATCAAATTTCGACAGTTCTATTGGCTCTGGAATGGAGATTTTGGTCTAATAGGAACATTGGTCTGGGTCTGAGTTCTTTTGGTTTGGTTTTATGTTGCTTTCTGTGTTTTCAAGCTAGTTTGGCTGGTAGGGTTGACTTTTGTCAACATTTGGAGAAGACAGCCTCAGATGGAAATTCTGTCTTCGCTATAAGCTCTGAATGTCAACTTTGGGCTAGGGGAACCTTTAGTTCAGGTCCCGGGGCCGAGTTAGTTTTGGTCATGGGTCCCACTTTTCCTTAAAACGATCTCCGTTGATAAATATGTTCATTCCATTGTGTCCGGAATGTCATTTCAACTTAAATAACTCTATTGTTTTTTGGTTATCGGGTTTTGATTATGCCCGGAATGCCCCGTTGAAGTTTTAGTTGTTACTGATATTTGTTGTATCTGGTGGGACCGCTATTGCGGTATTTTTGGCCTCATTTGTGTTACTCTGGCTGCAATTACGATATTTTGACCGCATATGCAGTATTTTGGCCATTTGTGGTGTTTTTCCGCATTTGCAGACTCCTCAATTGTGACAAAAGTGCCGCAATTGCGATATCTTCTGGCAGTGTTATAAATTAAACATTCTTCTCCTTTATTCCTCATTTCCAACTCTGTCCTTCAATTGTTGAGAGCTCCCAAGCTCAAATTTCTTCACTTCTGGCCATCAAATTCTTGGGACAGACTCACCATAGCTTTGTGAGCTCTTTTCCGTCATTAATCTGGTAAGCTTTTTGTTAGGTTTCAACTTTTCATTCTCTCTTTTCCCTCTTTGATTTCATGAAGTGGGTATGCTGTTTTAGCCTGAATTTAATGCCCAAACCTTTCAATTTTCTGGGCATGTACTCCCATGATCGTTGTGATGATTTTGTTCTTCTTCATTTTCGGCTTCGGGTTATGGGGCCCTCGGGCCCATTTGTGGCCCAGATTTTTAACCCGGCTAAATTAATAGAAATATGGGTACCGTTAGCTTCGTATTAACGTGTATAATATTGGTATGATAGTGGGGTAGCTCTTTGCTACTTTTCGGGGGAGATAGGCTCTGGTCTTGTGGATTGGATTGTACACGCGTGCTTGACTTTTCTGGTAGGTTATTATTTACTATTTTATAGACTTTGCTCGTATGAGGTATGAATATAATAACTTGCTAATGGTTGGTGGGATCTTGTGGTTTGGATACGGTTATGAATAGGCTTATTGATCCTTATAGGTGATTTAGGTGCTCTAGAGTAAGATTTTTGCTAGCAATCCTTAGTATAGGCTGTAGCTCTTCCTTAAGACCTGGCCTAGGCGGTGTAATATCCTTGGGATAAGGTTCAGATGCCTTAGTTTCATTTATACTGCTTGCGGTTTAGATTATTAGATTAGGGAGCCTTATCCTAGAATTAGATAAAGGTTTGGGGTAGAGTAGATGTTATTGTTGCTTTGTTATTATTACTATTATTATTCTTGTTGGTTTGGTGTTCAATTTATCATGTAATTGTGGGCCTGAGGCCGTTGAGATGGGACTCGCAAGAGCCAGCTCAGTATGGTTGTGCTTTGCTTAAGTTTCTATATGTCGTACGCTTTATGTTTAGTTTTGGTTAGTTGTTTTCCTTAGGCGGGTCCCTTGGGGTTTTGTAGGTAGTGTAGTGTTCCCTTTTAGTATTTGTACTAGAATAGTCATTCTTAGCATTTGATGGGTATAGTTCATGGTAGGGTAGTTTCTTACTTTGTTTTCTGGTTGTTCTTATCGTGTTATATTCTTATGGTTGGATTTGGTATGCGGATCTGTGGGCCTAAGGCCATGGTGTTGGGCTGGCTGGAGTCTAGGTTAGTACGATATTGTTATGAAAGGTGAAATACCCTATCTTGGTTTATCTTTGCATCTTATGCATACATGTATACATTTGAATTGATTCGTGTTCCTCTCTTTTTCATATTGATTGGGTTATGGTATGGATTGAAGGAAACTGAATGGTATGAATTTACGGGAATCGATTGGCTCAGTGGTTTGATAAGGGAATCTTCTTTTAACCAATGGTATTCAAATTAAGGAAAGATTTTTACCTATTTAAGCTGACCGCTAATGTTTAAAACCCAAAACACTTCCTTTTGAATGATTGGAGCTCCAGGGAGAGCATCCTACTCTTATAAATGTTTTTGGTTGATAAAGGGGGGAAACAATTTCTTTCCTATAAACTTGTGCAGTTAAGGAGAAATTGTACATCACTGTTTTACTGACTTCGAAATGGGAAAATACTTCTATTTTGTGCACTTGGTTTGAGAGATGATTTTAACCTTGCTTTCCTTTGGTTATGGGATTATATTGATAAGCTCTGGCGGACTCCTTTGTATATATATGTCGTTTTACTTCCGGAAATTATTATATTGGTATTTTCCGGTGGCCCATGAGAATACTCTGGGTTTTCTTGATTATACGTGGATATTGTGGCATTGATTGTTATATTGATAAGCTACGCGGCATGAAGGGACATTCCAGGTATTATGGTACGGTATTGGTTGGTATGCTCCTGTGAGGTGATTTAGGGTTCTCATTCATTATTGCATTGGCCACATTTCATTTTATTTCATTCAATCCATTCCATATCACATTTTCATGGTATTCCCTATGTATCTTTACTATCAGAATCTCTGTGTAGGTTGCTATCTTTATCGGGTGTATTTTCTGGACTCGAGAAGTCCGGATTGGTTGTTGCTGGTCTATTGTTTATGCTTTTCATATTGTGGAAGTATTTTCCCCCCTTTTTATTTAGGTTTGACCATTGTATTTTCTTCTGACTCATCTTTCTTACCCTTGGGTTATATTTTCTTTTTGTTATATTTATATCTTGTTTGAGCTCCGTCAGCCGATGATACTTACTGGGTACCGCATGTTTTGGTACTCATACTATACTTTTGCATCTTTTTGTTGATGCAGATCCTAGTACGAGTTATCACCATTGATTGCAGTCCTCGTGCAGAGTTGCTGACTGGAGACATTAGGTGAGCTTTTTGCGATCGGAGCTGATCCATCTACCTCTACTTTTGGGCTAGTCTCCTACTGTACCTTCAAAGATTGTCCGTAGTTTGTTGTATGTATCTACAACATATAAGTTATAGTAGCACTTGTACCGACTGACACCAGGTCTTGGGGGATTCTTATGTATTTTATTCCCTTCCCTCTCTTTTTACTTATATTGGTTTATCATATCTTCCGCTGTTATTGTTGTTTCTTCCTCTTTTTGGTTCTTCCTTGTGTTCGCCTATTACTTGCAGTTCTAGGCTAAGAGTTGGCTTACCTACTTGTGGGTTATAGTAGGTTCCATCAGGACTTGAAATTTTGGGTCGTGACACAGCGCTGATGGAATTTTAATCTTAGGCCGTCTTCTCCAAATGTTGATCAAATTCAACACAATAAGCCCAACTGGCCTGAAAACATGGAATGATAGAGAATTCCCAGATGAATATCTCCCAGATCCTGACCAAAGGTCAAACCAAGCCAAAGTACATCCTCTGGAGCCAACGGAAGTGTCGGAATTTGATTCCAAGAACGATAGCTAAGAATGTTGACATAAGTCAATGATTTTCAAAGTTTAAAGCTCTAAAACATTTAAACGTCCATAAAGGCCAAACAGATGACCCGAGCAGCAAAATATCGGTCCTAGAAAGTGATAAATAACTTGGGGCTGCTACAAGCAAGCTCTAACAGTACAAGAAAGGCGAATACATGAGAATGACCAGAAGGGTCATTACATCATCCACAACTAAAAATGACTTTCATCCCCGAAAGTCAAGAAGGAAGGGAAGAGCAGAAGCTTAACACTACGGGCCCAAAGGCCACACTACTCTCTTAGACAAACTAGGTGGCCTCCTCAAACAGATGGCACCGAACAGAATGATACCACGAAAAGCTACCAAGCCCAACTCCTTATTAGCCAAGATAAATTTCAAACTTAACCTCCAAAACTCAAAGGATCTGCCTACCCAAACTGAACCTCTAGAATCTCAACCAGAAGCACCGACATAACACCAAAACCCAAGAACCAATGCGATCAGCACACAGGACTCGAATCCTCGAAACCAAAATCAAGTTTACCAAGGAAGCCATTAACCCAAATACTCTAACTAATGAACTCGCTGATTTGCAAAAAACCTTTATTCTGACCCAAATCCTGTTGCACCACAATCATGAAACTTCAAAGAAGTCAAACACCTAAGCCATCCTTGAAATATTGACTGACACACCGTAGATCCATAGTTCCTGCTTATATTCTACCACAAACGAAGTCACCCTTTTTACTCGAACTCTTTCCAAGCCAAGTTATAGTCTACTAGAGTTTGCCATCCAAGGTAACAACCTATAGCATATCACCAAAAATTAGAGTTACTTGTTGATAAGTTGGTATTCTAACTACTTATTTAGCTTTTAATCTTAAGCTTTTGCTAGTATAAAGTGGATAAATAGTGCAATTGACACGGATTACTTCTATTTTATAGGTTTTTGTGTTTTAGAAGTGTTCGAGAAAGATTTGAATGAAAATAAGTCAAAATAGGGATAAAAGGGACTACTGGCCACTGGTACAAAGTTGCTCATCGTGAACGCAAGAGTAGGTCACGCGATCGTGATGCACAGGAAAGAGTTAAAGCCACGCGATCATAAAGTGAACCCACACGACCGCATGGAAGAAGAAATCAAAGCTACACAACCTTGAGATTGAGGACACACGACCACGAGTAAGGAATTCATATAACCTTGCGATCACGAGGCACATGCACGCGACCGCGATGAAGACATCGGCAACTGCAGGACAGATTTGGAAATTCCCATTTTTGGAAACTCCAATTTACATAAAACTCACCTCAGCAATTTTGGTATCTATCTTTGGCTAATATTTGAATATTCTCACAACTTTTGACAAATCTTGGAGAGCAAGTTCATCAACCAATACCATAAGAGTGAAGATTTTGATGCTCTTTATTGTAATATCTTTAGTTTCCATTCTTCAACTCTTGTTCTTAATTGCAATTTTGTTGGTGTAATTATTGAATTGAGATTTTGGCTTTGTATTAGACATAATACTTGTTTGGGTATTGAATTCATATCTAGATTTTGCGTTTGGTTAATTATTTGGGACTATTGAATCCTTCATGCTTTAATTTATAGTTAATGGTTGCAAACATTGACTTAGCATTCTAATTTGGGTTTTTTCTTGAGTAAGGATTATCCTAAATTTAGGAAGATTCAATAGTAGGGATTTTGGGTTTCCACTCTAGATCAAGGCTAGAGATATTTTGGTTGCCGAAAACTTCCATCTAAGAGTTGGGGTTAGAAATAACCCAACTCACCCAATTTAATTGGTTGGTTATTGCTCACTCGTGGTGATTCAAGAGAACCCACGATGATTGTTGCTTGATTGGTTGAAAGATGGTTAAGTCCACCTTTAGACAAGACTACCAATGTGTTAATCAGGAGCAAGTCTTGTGATTTGAATTCCCCCAATTCTCCCTTGTTATCCTTGCTTGGAAAAAGCAAGGTGAAAGCCATTGATCAATCTATTTGTAGTTATTTTTCCTTATATTTTGTTTTAGTCTAAAACCCCATTTTTAGATATCTTTTCGTTTTTATTAGTTGAACTTCAATAAGTTACTTAGATTCTTTATTAGCTCGATCGCGACTACATTGTTCTCTGTGGATTCGACCCCAATATCCATTGGAAATATAAATGTGTTTTGCTCTGACGATCGCAATCACCTCCATTGGAGAGTGCTTTTGAGCATTATAAAAAATGGAACCATTGTTGGGGAACAATTTGGTGTATTGAGTTAGTTTAGAATTTGAGTTTACTTGCTCTAGTTCAATTTTGTGAATAGTTGTTTTTATTTTGTTTAGTTTTAGTTTGTTAATTGGTTCCATGGCATGTCTAAATGATAGAAATATTAGTTGTTACATCCCAATTTATATTCCCGACTATTGTGTTTATTGTGGAGGACCCCACCTTTGGCGTAGATGTAGAATTGGCCCTAGGAGAGGGAGGTATTCACCTTCTCGCTCCTATGATAGTTGCAATTGTTATTTGTATAGTGGTCGTGATGGACATTGGAGTGAATGACCTAATGATGATTGTCCTCATCCCCCCTCTTGTGCTAACAATGTTACTAGAGGTGCTTGTGATCTTAATAGGAACCAAGACTTAGCAAGTGAAGAAGGCATGTGTGCCAAGCTCCACACCCTCTTGTCCTTTCTAGAAACCCAAGAGGAGGGTATGAAATCCATAAAGCAAGGCTTGGTGGACATAAAAATGAATGAAGGCGAGGATAAAAATCATGCCATGCAATCCATGGCGGATTTGTCTACTCCTCTTGGTCAGATTGATGAAGAAAGCCATCCAAGACAAATCAATGAACATGCCTCCAACATTGAGACCGAGCAAATTCACTTTGGGGATGATGATAAAGACTTTCAAAATATGAAATCTCCTGAAAGTGAGTTTGTATCGGTAGATCTTGAATCCAAACAAGAGGAGGACACAAGGGATGATCATGAATTGAAGGTGTTGTGGCAACCAACTACCCCAAATATGGATCATGGATCCGAACCCAAATGAATGGTACTAGAGATGCAAGGCAAAGTCCAACATTTCATTTTGAAAGACTCTAGTTCATTCAATAGTGAGGATGTGATGAATGAGGCAAGCTTGAAGGTGGAGATGCCCAATTCCCACTCCAACTATTTTTTGACCTTGAGTTTGATTGAATGAACAAGAGCCGAAGTAATCAAGCTTTTGGAAGACCTTGGAAGGAGAATGGATGAAGGTCTATCCGATTTTAAGTTTGTCATGGAAAGAAGGCAAAGTGACCTTCCTCACTTGAAGGCTAAAAAGTGCAAAACGCGTAATCAAGAGAATGTCCTTCTCATTCTCAAACCTTCACCCCGGTATTGTCACCGGAAGTTTGATTCAAGTTTGGGTCGAAGGTTCAAATCATACAAGTGGAGATCCAAATGGTGAGGTAGCTTGCATCGCGTGAAGGGATGTCTGAAGTCCAAATGGTGAGGTAGCTTCATTATACCCTTGTGTTGTAGATTAACTTAATAAGGGAAAGTCCAAGTTGTGGTAAGCGCAATCTTCGAAAGGAACGAGGTATGTTAAGGCTTCTTTATTCCTTATCGGCATGAATCTAGAAATAAAACTCTAAATCTACGAAAGAAGGAATTTGAGTATTTTGTTGTAAGAGAGCTGATTTGTTAACTCAACAAGTCTTAAGGAACTAATTTATACATTATGGTGATTCAAGTCGCCTTCTTATAAAAATCTGATTCTTTTTGCACGAAATGTAAGTTATCCTTTTGTCAAGTTTCTTCTTTGTATTTTGATCTCTAATCAAGCTTTAGAAAGTATACAAGGAAAGTTAGAAAGTCAAATCCCCATTTATATATGTTTGGTATGTTGAGTCCAACACCTAGTAAGCCAAGGCTAAAGAAGTTATCTAAATGAACCTTCATAAATAACAAGAATATCTTGGAAGGTCAATCTAGTAATACACTTATTATGCATGGTTTGCGTGTTAGTGTGCACCGAGGTGCTACTGCCTTATTGAGGCTATTATATACATAGTGTGCACCAAGGTGCTACTGCCATATTGAGGCCATTATACACATAGTGTGCACCGAGGTGCTACTGCCATATTGAGGCCATTATATACATAGTGTGCGCCGAGGCGCTACTGCCATATTGAGGCTATTAAATATAGGGTGCGCTGAGGCGCTATTGTGGTTCAGTGTGGGTTATAAAGAGTGAGTTGCAGCGTGAGTTAATGCATGTGTTGTGTTCTAAAAAGAATAAAGGAGAAAGAGATTAATGAGTCTTACCAATTACAGTTTACAAGTTTCATATTTTATCTTGTTCGGATTTACTACTTGCGACTTGCTTTTATGTTTCTACCTTACATGCCAGTACATTATTGTCGTACTGACGTCCCTATTGCCTGGGGGCGCTGCATACATGCCTGCAGGTCCAGACAGATATCCAGACAGATCTCTTCAGTAGGAGTTGCAAAGTTCAACCATTTTGGTAAGCTCCATTCTTCCTGGAGCTGACGAGTCAGAGGTCTA
>QJPP01000239.1:0-50648 GCA_003996215.1 Jaltomata sinuosa | reverse complement strand
GTGCTGCTCATGCTCATCTCTACTACGCGAGTATACTAAGATGTCGTCTATAAAAACTATCACAAATGAGTCCAAATACGGGCCAAGAACCCTATGCATCAAATTCATAAAGGTTGCGGGGGCATTAGTCAACCCAAAAGACATCACCAGGAACTCATAATGACCATAACGTGTCCTGAATGCTGTCTTAGGGATGTCCTCCGCCCTAATCCTCAACTGATGGTAGCCGGATCTCAAATCAATCTTTGAAAACACGACTGAACCCTGAAGCTGGTCGAACAAATCATCAATCCTCGGCAACGGATACCTATTCTTCACTGTCACCCTATTCAGCTGCCGATAATCAATACACATACGCATCGACCCATCCTTCTTCTTCATGAAGAGAACAGGAGCACCCCAAGGTGACACACTAGGCCTAACAAACCTCTTAGCTAACAGATCCTGGAGCTGCTCCTTAAGCTCCCTCAACTCAGCAGGAGCCATACGGTAAGGGGAAATAGAAATGGGCCTAGTGCCGCGCTCAAACTCAATTAGGCAAATCAAATATCTCTCTCAGGGTGGTAAGGCCTGGCAGGTCGGTAGGAAACACATCGAGGAAGTCTCTAACCACAGGAACAGACTCAGGAGAAGTGGGGTCAACACTAACATCTCGGACATATGCTAGATAAGCTAAACATCCACGGGAAATCAACTTCCTAGCTCGAAGACAAGAGATGATCCCAGATGGTGCATGGCTAACAGAACCCTGCCACACAACCGGGATACACCGGGCACAGCTATGGTAATGGTCTTGGCATAACAATCCAAAACCACACGGTGAGGGGATAACCAGTCCATGCCCAGTATCACATCAAAATCCAGCATATCAAGAATCATCAAGTCACCCCAAGTCTCTGAATCACCAATAGATAACATACAGGATCTCACAATCTGATCCACTACTAAAGAATCTCCTACTGGGGTCAAAACAGAAACAGGAACAGATAATGGCTCACTAGCCAACCCCAAACACGGCACAAAGTAGGCAGATACATATGAACAAGTGGATCCAGGATCAAATAAAGCCATAGCAGGCTGATGGCACACAGAAATCGTACCTGTAATCACAGCATCTGAGGCCTCTGCCTCTGGTCTCCTAGGGACCGCGTAAAACTGACGACGACCTCCACCTGCCCGACCGCCATCCCTACCACCTGCTCTGCCACGCGAAGCACTACCTCTACTCTGACGACCACCCCCTCTAGCCGGGGGCTGAACTACCCGTAAAGGCTCAGCTAACTGAACTGTACCCTGCTGAGGGCAATCTTTAGCAAAATGACCCATCGCACCACAAGTAAAACAAGCCCCTAACGGCCTACTCTGTCGAGATGAACCCACAAATCCTGTATGACCACCACGGCCTGATGCCCCAGAAACTATACCCCTCGAAGACTGGCCGCTATAGCCCTGATGGCTGCCCTGACCCTGCTCGAACTGGGTACTACCAAAAGTCTGAAGGGAAAACTGAACCGGTCGGCTTGACTGACCCTGGTACTGCTGTGGCTGATAACTCCGACTCCACTGGCCAGGACCTCTACCGCCATATCTGGAACCACTAAAGACACCCTGATGTCGAGGCCTCTTATCTCTAGACCCCTGATCATGTCGCTGTAAGTCCTCCACAGTGCGCGCATAATCTACAATAGCCTGGAACGACCGACCACTGGCAATCAATATCTCAGCTGGCTGCCTGATCCCTGGCCTCAAACCCCATACAAATCTGCGAATCCTATCAGCCTCGGTAGGGATGATCATAGCTCCGAATGGTGCTAGCTGATGAAAACGGGTCTCATATTCTGAGATAGTCATAGACCCCTGTACAAGGTGAGTAAACTGCTCCCTGCGACGCTCCCGATCACTCTGGGGTAGGAACTTGGCCATAAAGGCCTCGTAAAACTCAGACCAGGTCAAAGGAGGTGACGATGGTGGTCTACAAGCAACCTGAGCCCTCCACCATAACTTCGCTGGGCCCTCCAACTGGTAGGTAGTATAACCAACCCCGTGAGTCTCCAACAAACCCAGATGATGCAACATCTCCTCACAGGTGGTAATGAAGTCATATGGATCCTGTCCAGAAGTACCCGCAAACCTCGGAGGTGCTAACCTCAAAAACCTACCCAATGCCTTCTGCTCTGACTCTGTCATAGCTGGGCGAGGAGCAAGAGGCTGTGCAACAGATGGGACCGGAATGACCTCTGCACGGGGAGCCATAGTAGTCGACTGCGCTCCTAAGCTCTGTGCACCCAGGGCTGCCCCCTGAGCGGATGTCTGCGCTACCTCAGAAGGCCGCTCTCCAATCACACCCAAAAGCTGTAATAGTAGTCCCCGAATATCTGGAGACTGAGCTGTGGGTGGAGCTGGCACAGAAGTGGGCACTGGAGCTGGTACTGGAGCTGGCGCTGGAGCTGGCACTGGAGTTGGTGGTACCTGGGCTGCCCCCTGAACCACATGCTGATCGGGCTCTATCTCCACGCTAGTAGCTCTAGCAGGTGCCACTGTTCGAGGGCGTCCTCGACCCCTAGCTGGAGTGGGAGGCTCATCCTCGCGTGCTGCCGATGATCTCGTACGAACCATCTGCGGAAGAATGAAGTAGAATAAATGAGATCTCTAGAAACTTCAAGGACAGTAGGCATGACACAGAAGCAATGAAAGAGTCGAATTTCCTAAAATGCCACTGTAGCCTCCCAAAGATTGAGTACGGATGTCTCCGCCCCGATCCGTAAGACTCTACTAGACATTGGCTCCTATACTGATGACACCGGTGAACCTAAAGCTCTGATACCAAGTTGTCACGACCCGATTTCTCGGTCATGATGGCACCTACAACCCCCGGTAGGTGAACCAATCCCTGTAGCCCAGAACAGTTAGTAATGGGCTACTATCCAACAAATAAGAGAACAAGACGAATAAAATAGATAACAGGTATATAAATATATACATATGCGGAAACTAAACCAAACCCCAAGACCTGGTATCATAGTACAGAGCCAAAACTACATACATGGAGTGAAAACTATCCAAAAGAATATATACAGATGTCTCTGAATGGTAATAGAGTACATGAAGCAAAAGATAAACTAAAGCTAAGCTCCGATCGCCAAGAGCTCACCCTCAGCCTGAAGTAGTCTCCAACAGATCTCCAAGCACGATTCACAACGGTCTAACGGCGATGGCCTACGCCAGGATCTGCACCCAAAGATGCAGGGGGTAGGGGTGAGCACCAAATGCGAAGCATAAGGTACCCAGTAGGTATCATAGGCCGACTGGGCACATATAAGATAAAAGAGCAGTAATAGACAGAATAGAAGCAATCGGTCACAGAAATCAACGAAAGGTACATAGGAACTAGCCCAGAGGGAAACCAACAGAACCACATATGAGGCTAGTAAACAGAATATACACACCAAAGGCACAGGTGAAAGTAAGAAATAACGCACCTGGGATCCTTGCAACAACAGTGTATACAAAATAAGTTTACGGAATAGACGGTATACCGGTAACCTCAAGTGTAAGAAGAAGGGAGAAAGAATAATAATAGGCATGCTCCAGACAAGAATCAATACTCAACTAATCATATCAACCTCAAATCCAGAACCTAACAGTCTAGCAGTAACCAATCTCATACTCATCCCTAATAGAGAACAACTCTGTAAGTAAATAGCAAAAGTCTACCTACAGTCCCTCGGCCGCCCATACAACCGAGGCACACAAACAAGTGAAAACAAACCCTCCGGCATCCCATACTACCGGAGCGTACAATCAGCAAACAGCAAACAAGGGTGGAACCTCGAACCATGAATGATATGATGCATGAAGATCTCAAGTGCCCTAGTATCTCTGTATGTACCTCCTCCGGCGCCGATCCGGCCCAGCAGGTAGGTTCCATGGAAGGACTCTGCCCGTATACCTCTACTCCCCCGTATACCCCTCTCCGGCACACGCAGCCCGTAGCCCCTGGCCCGGATGCAAGGTCCATGGAGGTCCCCGACCCCATACCAAAACTCAGTATCAGACACATGTATCAAGATAGAGACCCAGTCTCGATATCAAGATAGAGACCCAGTCTCGAATATGCATGCCCAGACCCTGTCCAGGACTAAAAATAGTAGGAAAATATCTCAAAAACCCCTCCAAGGGTGCCCGGGCGTAGCCGGGTCTAAATAGTAAAAAAGTCATCTCAGGTGCTCGGTCCGACCGAGGCTAAAAATCATCTCAAGTAGTAAGAAAACTCAACTAGCACTCCGGCCCTGCCGAGTCTAGTGATAATCGTAAAACTGATGATTTTAAACCACAAGTGAAATCAACCATTTCCAAATCATTTCCATCAAAAACGGACCCCCCGGGCCATGCAAGGTTTAGAAAACAGTGCCAGTAGGCCCGAAGCCAAAACCACAGTAAAACATGGATAAAACCTCTTTATATGCATGGAAATGGTATGATCACACACAATAGCTGCCCCGCAGCTCACAATCAACCTATCGACCCTGCACAGGCCCACAGCTACTCAGCAAGCATAACCAGCCTAGAAGGATAATTCTATGCCCGGGACTCGCGGACATTCCCAAAATCCCACCTTCTATGTTCCAGAGTCAACAAGGCCTCGCAGGACCACAAGGGTAAATAAAATATATCCGCAAATACTACAAACAACGGAGGAACAAAAGTAGGCGGACATGAATAAAGCGGTCGAGGTCTGTGGTACCAACCTAATAAACCAACCCAAGGATGTCCATTAATACAATTTTATTCTATATATGCGGAGTCTAGGGAAATTAAACCGTAACCTACCTGTCGTCCGACGACAAGCTGCCAGAACAACGATGTCCAAGCTCGAACCACTCCGAGAAAATCCAAAACTAAATCGGAATCGAATTTGGATTTGGGACGGAATAACTTGACGTAGATAATTGACTAGGAAAAATATTCCTTACTAACGTAAATACGTATCCGCAAGCACATACATGAGAAAGCTCCAGAATTGCATTTGCAATAGATAGTGATGCGCAGGGATTATTGGCCACCCTTATATTAGTACAACAATTGAAAGAATAAAGTGATTATTAAACCCATAAGTGCCATCTATTAAGACTTATGCCATATGCTGCCAACTTTCCAAATATGCTATTGCTGCCTTCACCTTCCACTTACACGTGGGGGTGGAGGTGGCAACCAAGTTCCCTCCGTTAGGTATACATTCGGGTATTGCATAAATTCGTGGTAAAAAAAATATAGTATTTTAAATATACCATAATTATTAGAAAATCATTTCCAATAAAACCTACTATATAATAATAATAAATTTCAACATAACTAATTTTACTATCTCCGTTAAAATATTATGGAGTATAAAAACCTTATAAAATAATTACATATACACTTATATCGTATCAAATATATTTTTCATAAACCTTTAAAATATTTTGGAAAGGAAATAATAATATAATTTTTACCAATTTCAACTTTTAAATAAATATTTCAAATACACGCACGATACTAATAAAGTTCTTAAGTTTAGGCTCGTAATTCGCCTACGCACGATTTCGATATTCAAAAATTCTCTCGGGATCCTTCCTTATATTTTATCACTGTTTTAGAACTGAAATGGCATTTTAAAACGTGAAATTGAAGCTTAAATCGGGTTAAACCCGACCCGATTCGCGACCCGGTTCGCAACCCATTTCCTGCCAGACAGTCTGCGGTAAAATAGTCATAACTCTTTGCTCCGAGATTATTTGGACGTGCAGTTTTTTGCGTTGGAAACTAGACTCGTAGACCTTCGATTTGGTATTTCGGGGGACTTCTAACTCTTTATATATTGGGAGAAAAGCCCCGAGACATTTGACCCAAAGTTCAGAAAATTTGTTAAAGGTCTTACGATATCTTTTGTCGATTTGCTTAACTTCAAAACTTAACCGTGGAAATGACCGGAAGGGTCATTACACATAAGTACGTAGAAAATTGGTGTTACAAAATTCTTTTTGAAGCGGCTTACACTTGACACTTACATACTGATTCCTACATGTTTCATTTCATAGATGATGTAATCCGATCATTTACGCATGTTCGCCTTTCTTATACTGTTAGATCTTGCCTGTAGCGGTTCCAAGTCATTTATGGCTTGCTGGGACAAGTAGTTTACTGCCTAGGCCATTTGATTAGTTTTTTTGGCCGTTCCTTGATTTAGAGCTTTGGGCTTTTGAAATCGTTGACTTCATTCAACATTCTTAGTGAACGTGCTCGGTATCAAATTTTGACAGTTTCGTTAGCCCTAAAGCATGAACTTTGGTCTAGTGGGATCTTTGGTCGGGATCTGGGAGTTTTTCAGCTTGGAATTCTCTCTCGTTTTGTGTTTTCAGGCCAATTGGGCTTGATTGGTTGACTTTGATCAACATTTGGAGAAGAAAACTTCAAATGGAAATTTGGTCAGTGATGTTAGCTTCGGAATGTCAAGTTTAGGCTAGAAGAACTATTGGTTCGGGTTTCGAGGCTTCCAAACTTAATTCCGGTCATTGGGTTCCATTTTGGAAATAGTTGGCGGTTAATTTTGTGCGTGGGGCCCACTTTTTATTAAATTGACCTCCGATAGGATTTTTGTCAATTCTATTGGATTCAAAAGGCCATTTCTAGTCAAATAGCTTAGGTTATTTTTGTTCGCGGGACCCCAGATGCATTTCCGAGGACCCTAAGTGTGAAAATCTTCCCTTGGCAGCTGGTTGCAGTCATGACACTTTGTTTTCCACAATTGCGGGGAGCTGGCTGCATTTGTTTATGGATTTTGGCCAGCCGTCCATTTTGTTCTTCGTGTACGCGGGCCTTGGCCTCATTCGCATAGGCCATGGTAGGCCGCCTCTCTTTTTGTTCTTCGCCTAGAAGACGTCTTGGCCGCGTTCGCGAAGGCCAAGGCAGTCAGCTTAAGTTGGCTTGTTCCTTCTTTCTTCCTCATTTTCTCTAAACATTTCCCACACGATCCTCCATTGCCAAATACCTCCAAACCTCCAAATTCCTTCATAATTGTTCCCTACTAGTAGGTAGTATTTCATTGATCCTTGCTCAATTATTTACTTCTAAAGTGGGTAAGTAACTTATTTAATTCCCGTTTTCTCCATTAATTCCCTCTTTGATTTCGTATTGGGTGGGCTGTTTTGAAGCCCCATTTCATGTCCATTTCTGCTCAAATTTTGAACATGTGCTCCTAGGATGATAAAGAACACATGGGTGTTTTTCATTTTCGACTATAGGTCGCAGGGCCTATGGGTCCATTTGTGACCCAAATTTTAATCCGGTTATGTTTATCACATTATGGGTATCGTTAGTCTTGTATTAATGCCTAGATTATTGTATAGATAGTGGTTTCACAATTTAGAGCTTCCCAGAGTAGTTCGAGCTTGGACAACGCCATCCCCGCAGCTAGTCGTTGGACGACAAGTAGGTTATGGCTTTCCCTACGTAGACTCTGAGTATATAGGCTATAACTGCATTAATTAGTATCCTTGGGTGGGTTGTATTAGGTTGGTACCCCAGACCTTGCCCGTATTTTCTATCTATTTATTTCATACATTGATTTTAGTATTCGTGTAGTATTGTATATTACCCTTGTGGTCCTGTGTGGCCTTGTATTGAATCTGGGACATAGATGGTGGGTTATTTGAGAATGTTCGCGAGTCACGGGCATAAAGATATTATTCTAGGCTGGCTATCTATGCTCTAGAGCTGTTGGTTCCTATGAAGGGCCGATAGGAATGTTTGTGAGCCATTTTGGGCTACTCTGTTATTTGCGAGCATATCATACATGAAAAAGGTTTTCCCTACATGTTTTACTACTGATTTGTCTTCATGTCTACTATGAAGGATTTCTAAACTTTGCATGGCCTCGGGGGCCCAATTTTGGTATTATGACCTTAAAAGGGTTTTGAACTGGCTTTTATGAAACCTCTCGGTAAAAAGAAGATATTATGATGTTTTGATCACTGGCTTTCACACTTATACTAGACCTAGTAAAGTCGTATTGCTAAATGGTTTTGAGATTTACTGGGATGCTATTAGACTCGGTAACTGAGCATCAGACTTGATATACTACTGTTTTAGACCCGAATACGCTGCGGGCACCTTTGATGAGGGTTATTGAGACATGATTACTGATTTAGACCCGGATACACTTCGGGCACCCTTGGACATGGTTTTTGAGATTACTATTGATTTAGACTCAGATCGAATTCGGGCACGTACTGCTACATCCCAATTATTGAGATATATGAAGTTTCGTGTTAGTATGTGGTCTACGAGTAGACCTCTATCGACCCTACCATTCCGGGCCAAGTGCTATAGGCCAAAGGTGACCGGAGGGAAGGGTGTACGGCGGAGTAGAGGTACTCGGGAGGATTCCTTACATGGATCCTACCTCTATTAGGCCTTTGGGGAACCGAAGGGGGTGACATATGGCACTGCAATCACACCTGGTTCCAGATTCATCATATCATATCATCATACATATTTCACTCAGATTCCACCCTTATTAGTTGTGTGTTCCGTGTACGCTCTGATTGTATGGGCGACCAGAGTATTTTTTTCACTTGATTGCATTCCTCGGTTATATGGGCGGCCACTGAGACTGTAGGTAGATTATATTACTCCTGTTATTTCATAGAGCTAGTTGTGGTCCTTTGTTCTTGTGGATTGGTAAGTTTTAGCCTGTTGAGGATCTGAGTTTTGGGCTTGAGTATTGATGAGATAGTGAGTCCTATATCACTGAGGCTCCATTGTGTGTCCTCCTGAGTGGATGTGGTTTATCGAGTATTGTTCCTTAAATTGATTCGGAGGAGAAACTCTTGGTTATTGTGGTTTAGTTATTCCATTCTAGGTTGTAAATTGTAAGAATGATCCCAATTTATGCTTATCTTGAGAGTTGGTGTTTTAAGTATATTTTTGTTATTTTATGGCTTCTAGTTAATTATGTTGGATTACTTTCCTTTTTTCCCTTTTTACTGGGGGTTACCGGAATACCGCCATGTTTCTAACTCTCTCTCTGTTTATTTATACTCTTGTTGCAAGGATTCCAGGTGCATTCTTCTTCTTTACACCTATATTTCTGGGTTATGTATATCTTCTGTGCTAGCATTGTATGCTTATAAATCTTGGTTGTCTATTCTCCATGCTAGTTCCTTGTGCTTTCTCTATTGCCTTGGTGACTGCTTTCTTACTATCTGCTATTTACTATTTTTATATCTTATATTCACTCGGTCAGACGATGATGCCTACTGGGTACCCGTTGCTTAGCAATTGGTATTCATACTATACTTCTTCATCTTTTTGGTGCAGATATTAGTTGAGCTTTTGTCATTGATCGCGTTAGAAACTCGTGTAGCTTTTGGATATTCGAGACTAGGGTGAGTGCCTGACAGTCGGGGCTTGACCACATCTCATATTTTGTACTGTTACTCTTGTATATTTGGAGATAATTGTACTTATCATTTTGTTACTTATAGCACTTGCATTCTATTAGAAGCTTTTGTACTATCGATACCAATTTTTGGGGTTAGTATAGTTTCTTTATGCATATATATTAAGGTTATTGCTTCCGCTTTTTCTATCTTTACATTCTGCTTATGCTTATTTCCTACTTATTGTGCGTATTAGTTAAGTAGTAGCCTATTACTAACCATTTTAGGCTGCGGGAATTGGATCGCCTACTAGGGGGTTATAGGTGCCATCATGACCTGAGAAATCAGGTCGTGACAGCTTGGTATCAGAGCTCTAAGTTCACCAGTGTCGTGGTACAGAAGCAAGTGTCTAAGTAAAGTCTTGTGGATTGGTACGATGACATTCATATCCTATATGCGCGAGGCTACAAGGCATTGTTAGGAAAAGTTTCATCTTCTTGGCTTCTTATCGTGCGTTCCTGGCTCTATTAACTTCTAAAAGCTTGGTTGTTTCATTCTTTCCCAGATGTCTTAGATGAGTTTGACAGCAGTTCATGTCGAGGCTTCTGTGCCTATTGCTTCAGTGCTTCCATCAGTGCTAGGATTTCAGAGTGGGAGTTACCGTATCAGATAAGGGGTGTGGGGCTAGCCCAACCTCCAATAGGATTTATGGCTACCCCAGTTTTTTCAAGAGACCATGGTTGGGACTCTGACTCCTCTGGTGGGTACTTTAGTACCTGGTTCTATGAGTGGTGTTTCAGTTAGGGTTGAGCTTCCAGTCCTTTCGCAGAGTGGTATGTTAGTATTAGAGTATGAGGTGAGATTTTATGAGATGGTTAGGCGTACTACTAGGACTGTGTCGTTAGAGTATGATAGAGTTCAGAGCTTTGTTGGAGGCTTGATTTCACTGCTTCGTTTGGCAACCGAGCACTTGTTACAATTGGGACTACCTTTCTTCAGGTGGTCAATCATTCTTGGGCTATCGAGGGTTTGTGCCGTGAGGCTTATGGGGGTAGTGCTAAGAGACATTGTTGCCAGGATAGTTTCTGAGGTTCCCAGAATCAAGGCAGGGGATTCTCTTCTAAAGATCGGCTCCATTGTTTCTTGTCTACCAGGCCCATTTCAGTTACTCCACAGGTTTCAGGGGGTGGTGGTACAGGGCATGTTGAGCTTAGTGGATATGTTATGGGTTAGATTCCTCAAGGTTTACTTTCAGGTTATGTAGGTCATGGTGGCCGGTCAGGTTCAGCAAGATCTTCCTGCTCGTATGTATTCAGTGGAATTTGCTTACAGTGTAGTGAGTATGGTCACTTTGCCAGGAATTGCCCCACGATTGCGTATCCTATTCAGCCTGGTTGTTATGATAGTGGAGAGATTGGTCACCTTTATAGAGCTTGTCCCCGGCGTGGGATGGTTGAGCCTTCAGCTTTGACTACTCAGTCTAGAGTTAGATCCCGTCAGTTTGGTGCCCCTCTTGGTAGGCCTGAGGTAGAGGTTCCCGATATCATTTCTCCAGGTAAGGCTTCTATTACCTTTGGCTTGTAATAGTACTGCTTCTATTGCGATTCTATCCTTTTTATCATTTACTTGCTTATATGCCTACCTGCTATTTGTTTAGTTATTTGACTACCTGAGTGTAGTGTTTATGCGTTGTTTTCTTAGTAGTTTATTCCTTAGTAGTATATGGGGTGAGTTATTCTTGTGAGGTGGTTACTAGGAGTTATAGCTCATGGGTAGTTCTTGTTAGCCACTTTTCTGGTTGGTTTTTCTTCCAGTTCCATTGTGACTCTAGCCTTGTGTTGAGTCTTCCTTCTTGAGCTGTCCTAAATGGTTGTTGCCTAGGCTATTATCTAGCATTTTCTAGAAGTTGTTGTGTTAGTTTGGTGTTACAGGTGGTTTTGCCAGAGGTTGAGCTTTTGTCTTAAGTTGAGAGGTGTTGATTTTGCAAGTGAGAATTGTCTGGCTTTTCTTTTCTCAGGTGATTAGAGTTGACCCTCTTAGTTTGGTTGGTTTAGGAGGTTGACAGGTATGTGGGTTGTTCCCATAGTCTCTTTAAGTTTCTTGTTCGATTGGGTTGTTTTATTGTTTCTATAGTTCCAGTTGGAATGAATTTCGATCATAGTTCTCTAGTTGAGCTCTTGATTGTGGCATCGTGGTTGAGTTTTGACTATTGAATTGTGGATAAGTGTTGACAGTAAGAGATGTAGGAGCTACGGGGACAACTCCAGAGTCTTTTGAGATAGGATTTATGGAATTTAGTGTATCCTTAGAGAAGGGTTTCACTTAGTTTGTGAAGGAGGGGTGATGACTCCTTGTGTGTATATACGTGTTCTAGTAGCTGACTGAGGTGGCGACTGAGATATTGCTTTGGCTTGTATGTTGGTGACCTGTGTCAACTGAGTTCTGGTTGTGGTGTTATTTCCATTGATAGATTCGAGGTCAGAATTCCTTTTAGTCTGAGATTGAGGTAGTGGTCATTCCTAGTACTACCTCTGGGATCTTGTTGCATCGATATTGGATTTCTTGTTATCTTCTTTGGGGGGGGGGGAAACCAAGTTTCAGTAGCATCTACGGATTGGGAAAATTGCATAGTCATGGCCTAGTGGCTCCAGCTGTGTTAGTATTCTTTGATGGTGGAAGAGTCTACTCGTGAGTTTGACAGGAGCATTCATTGGTAATCGGGATGGGTTTCAGAATCATGGGCTAGTAGACTACTCTGGATGGATCGTGGTTGATTCTCTTCAGTTGCAGCTTCTTAGGTTGGAAGGCAATGAGTTCGGACAACTTAGATTCCCTATTTAAGTTCTGGAATGGTAGTTGGCCTTGGACACCTAGTCCTTGGCTAACCTTTGAGTTAGGCTGGACATTCCAGATTTTAGTGGTGTTCTAGATAGTATGAGGTTCCTTCTACCATGGTTGGATAGACTCAGCGGCATAAGTTCAAAATTCAGCAGTGGTGTATGATATATGTGATCAGGTTGTGCGGGTTGAGACTAGTGAGGCTATTTTTAGTTCTATTGATACTTAGGGACTGGTGGTCACCATTGGTTGCCTAGAATTTGGAAGCTTATTCAGTGGATTCTTCAAGGGTTGTAGTATTGGTTAGAATCGTCCAGTATGGACTAGAAGTTTGGTATGTTGTATGCGTCAGGATGGTTGGTTTGTGTGCAGATGCAGTGAACAGAATGGATTCGAGCCAGAGGGATGAGTTGAAGGTATATGCAAAAATTTATATAGCTAGATGGCGAGCATGAACCCCAGACACCTTTTTCCTTTCCCTTCGGGGTGATTGACTTGCTATTCATGGCATGGTGGACTTCTTCCTAAGGTGAGATTAGTAAGGAGGTTTTAAATCACAATGGTGTTCGAGTATTTGGAATAGCAGTAGTACTTCTTAGAGTTTGGAGCTTAGTGATGGTTACGGACTTTGCGGTACGCTTACCACACTCCTCACAGGGTCTTGGTTTTAGTTTGGGTTTGTTGGGCATGTTACCCTGGTTCATTCACTTCCAGTTGATTCATACCTGACATGGTGCAGCAAATTTGGGTTCATTCTACAGTTTGGAAATTTTTCTGTCAACACAGGATGTATATGGCTTTCCTAACCCTAGTGTGCAACCTTAGTCGGGTTCAGTTAGCAAGTTTGATGTTAGCAAAATTATTCGTTCGTTGGTTATTGGCCAGTCGGGGCAGGTAACTCCAGTTTTCAATGATATGCTAAGGGTTGTTATCTTGAATGGAAAAGGCTAGTAGACTATAGCTTGGTTTTGAAAGAGCTTGAGCAAAAAGGGTGACTTTGTTTGTGGTAGGGTATAAGTGGGAACAATGGATCTCCAATGTGTCAGTTGATTCTTCAAGGGTTGTTTGAGTGCTCAACTTACATGAAGATTCTTGTTCGTGGTGCAAAAGGATTCAGTTCAAAATAAAAGGGTTTTGCAGATCAGCGGGTTCATGAGTTAGAATTTTGGGTGATGGATTTTCTAGTAAACCTGGTTGTGGTTTCAAAGATTTGATTTCTATGTGTTGGTCTCCTTGCTTCTCTGGTTTCAGTGTTGTGTCGGTGCCATCTGGTTGAGATTCTCGAGGTTCAGTTTGGGTTGGCAGACCCTTTGTGTTTTGGAGTTTGAGTTTGGATTCTGGCTTTGATAGTAATGACTTTTATCTTGGTTGCATTCATTGGTTCTGTTGGGTGTCGTCCGATCGAGGAGGTTACCTGGGTTGTCCGAGAGAGTAGTACGGGCTTTGTATTCGTTATTCTTTTAATCTCTAGTCTTTCCTTCTTTCCTGACTTTCAGGGATGGAAGTCTCTTTAGTAGTGGATGATTTAATGACCCTTCCAGTTATTTATGCGTGGTTGCCTTTCTTATAATGTTAAATCTTCCCTGTAGCGGTCCTAAATCATTTATGGCTTGCTAGGACCGGTAATTCGGTGTCCGGGCCATTATTTGGTTTTTTTGTTGTTCCTTGTTTTAGAGCTTTAGGCTTTTGAAATCATTGACTTCAGTCAAATTTCTTGGTGAACGTGCTCGAAATCAAATTCAAATAGTTCCATTAACCCCAGAGCGTGGACTTTGGTCTAGTGGGACCTTTGGTCGGGATTCCGGAGCTTTTCAGCTTGGAATTCTCTCTCGTTCTATGTTTTCAGGCCAGTTGGACTTGTTTGGTTGACTTTGATCAACTTTGAGAAGAGAGCCTCAGATGAAAATTCTGTCAGCGCTGTTAGCTCAGGAATGTCTAGTTTAGGCTAGAAGGACCAGTGGTTTGGGTTTCGAGGCTTTCAGACTTAATTTCGGCCATTGGGTTCCGTTTTGGAAATAGTTGGCCTAAGGTTGATTTTAGGTGTGGGGCCCACTTTTCATTAAATTGACCTCCAATTCATTTTTTGTGGATTCTATTGGATCCGGAATGCCATTTCTAGTCAAATAACTCAGGTCGTTTTTATTTGCGGGACCCCGGATGCATTTTCGGGGACCCAAAGTGTGAAAATCTGCCCTTGGCAGCTGGTTGCTATCATGGCACATTTTGTTCTCCGCGAATGCGGGGAGCTGGCCGCGATTGCATAGGGCTTTTTGCCAGCGATCCCATTTTGTTCTTCGCGTACGCGGGCCTTGGCCGCGTTCGCATAGGCCATGGCAGCCTGCCTCTCTTTTGTTATTCACGTAGGCGATGCCTTGGCCGCGTTTGCGAAGGCCAAGGCAGTCAGCTTAAGTTGGCTTTTTCGTTCTTTCTTCCTCATTTTCTCCAAACATTTCCCACACGATCCTTCATAGCCAAAGACCTCTAAACTTCTAAATTCCTTCATAATTGGTCCCTACTGGTTGGAGGGTAGTATTTCATGGATCCTTGCTCGATTATCGACTTCTAAAGCGAGTAAGTAACTTATTTAATTCCCGTTTTCTCCATTAATTCCTGTTTTCTCCATTAATTCCCTCTTTGATTTCGTATTGGGTGGGCTAGTTTGGAGCCCCTTTTCATGTCCATTTCTTCTCAAATTTTGAGCATGTGCTCTCGGGATGGTAAGGAACACATGGGTGTTTTTCGTTTCTAGTTATGGGTTGTAGGGCCCATAGGCCCATATGTGACCCAAATTTCGACTCGGTTATGTTTATAGCTTTATAGGTATCGTTGGTCTTGTATTAACTTCTAGATTATTATATTGATAGTGGTTTCACAATTTGGAGCTTCCCGGAGCAGTTCGATCTTGGACAATGCCATCTCCGCAACTAGTCATCGGATGACAGGTAGGTTATGGCTTTCCCTACCTAGACTCTTCGTATATAGGCATAACTGCTCTAATTAGTATCCTCGGGTGGGTTGTTTTAGGTTGGTACCCCAGACCTTGCCCGTCTTTTCTGTCAATTTATTTCATACGTTGATTGTAGTATTCATGTAGTGTTTTATATACCTTTGTGGTCCTGCATGGACTTGTATTTACTCTGTAACATAGATGGTGGGTTATTTGGGAATGTCCGCGAGTCCCAGACATAGAGATATTATTCTAGGCTGGCTATCTGTGCTGTTGAGCTGCTTGTGCCTGTGCAGGGCTGATAGAAATGTTTGTGAGCCATTTTTGGCTACTCTGTTGTTTGAGAGCATATCATACATGAAAAAGGTTTTCCCTGTATGTTTTACTACTGATTTGGCTTCAGGCCTACTATAAATGATTTCTAAACTTTGCATGGCTCCGGGGGCCCATTTTTGGTATTATGACCTTAAAGGGTTTGAACTGTCTTTTATGAAACCTCTCGGTAAAAAGAGGATATTACGATGTTTTGATCACTGGCTTTCATACTTATACCAGACCCGGTAAAGCCGTGGTTCTAGAATGGTTTTGAGATTTATTGGGATGATATTAAACTCGGTAAAGCCAAGCATCAGACATGATTTACTACTATTTTTGACCCGAATATGCTCCGGGCACCCTTGGTGATGGTTATTGGACATGATTACTAATTTAGACCCGAATGCACTTCCGTCACCCTTGGATAGGGTTTTGAGATTACTACTGATTTAGACTCTAATCGATCTGGGCACGTACTATGAGATCCTGATTGTTGAGATATATGGAGTTTCGTGTTAGTATGTGGTCTACGAGTAGACCTCCATAGACCCTACCATTCTGGACCAAGTGCTACCGACCAAAGGTGATCGGAGGGAGGGGTGTACCGCAGAGTAGAGGTACTCAGGAGATTTCCTTCTATGGATCCTGCCTCTATTGGGCCTTTGGGGCACCGGAGGGGGTGAAATACGACACCGTGATCACACCTAGTTCCAGATTCATCATATCATATCATCATGCATATTTCACCCAGATTCCACCCTTCTTTGCTGTGTGTTCAGTGTACGCTCTGGTTGTATGAGCGGCCGGAGGGTTTGTTTTCACCTGATTGTATTCCTCGGTTGTATGGGCGACCGTTGGGGCTGTAGGTAGATTATATTACTCCTGTTATTTCATAGAGCTAGTTGTGGTCCTTGGTTCTTTTGGATTGGTAAGTTTTAGCCTGTTGAGGCTACGAGTTTTGGTCTTGAGTATTGAGGGGTTAGTGAGTCCAATATCGTTGAGGCTCTGTTGTGTGTCCTCCTGAGTGGTTTTGGTTATTGAGTATTGTTCCTTATCTTGATTCTGAGGAGAAACTCTTGGTTCTTGTGGTTTACTTATTCCATTCTAGGTTGTAAATTGTGAGAATGATCCCAGTTTACGCTTATCTTGAGAGTTGGTATTTTAAGTATGTTTTCGTTATTTTATGGCTTCTAGTTGATTATGTTGGATTGCTTTTCTTCTTTCCCTTTTTACTTGAGGTTACCGGTATAATGCCATGTGCCTAACTCTCTCTCTCTCTCTCTCTCTCTCTCTTTGTTTATACTCTTGTTGCAAGGATTCTCGGTGCGTTCTTCTTCCTTACACCTGTGTTTCTGTGTTATGTATATCTTCTGTTCTAGAATTGTATGCTTATAACTCTTGGTTGTCTATTCTCCGTGCTAGTTCCTTGTGCTTTCTCTATTGCTTTGGTGACTGCTTTCTTGCTATCCTCTATTTACTATTTTTATATCTTATATGCGCTCGGTCGGCCGATGATGCCTACTGGGTACCCGCTGCTTAGAAATTGGTGCTCATACTACACTTCTGATTTTTTTTTGGTGAAGATATTAATTGAGCTTTTGTCATTGATCGCGTTGGAAACTCGTGCAAGTTTTGGATATTCGAGACTAGGGTGAGCGCCTGACGGTCGGGGCTTGACCATATCTCATCTTTTGTACTGTTACTCTTGTATATTCGGAGATAGTTGTACTTATCATTTTGTTACTTCTAGCACTTGCATTCTATTAGAAGCTTTTGTACTATAGATACCAATTCTTGGGGTTGGTATAGTTTCTTTATGTATATATATTCAGGTTATTGCTTTCGCTTTGTCTATCTTTACATTCTGCTTTCGCTTATTTTCTCCTTATTGTGCGTATTGGTTAGGTGGTAGACCATTACTAACTGTTCTAGGCTACAAGAATTGGTTTGCCTACTGAGGGGTTATAGGTGCCATCATGACCTAAGAAATCAGGTCGTGATAGATACATTATTTGATAGACCCTTTATAAAACATAGAAACCATTAAAAGGCCTTATGTCTTATCCTTGTTATTTTGACAATGTTAAATCATCTTTAATGACTTTATTTGATCTCCTTTAATCTAGATCTTGGGATCTCTAGTCTTCTAGATAGAGTTACTCCATAATAACTTTTCCTCATCTATAGTCCTATTTTTCTCAATGATCTTTTAATTACCTCTCTAGTTAGGCCTTTTATAAGTGAATCTGACACATGATCACTTGAATTTACATCGTCCATTGTGATAATTCCACTAGAAAGAAGTTTTTTAATAGTATTATGTCGTTATTGTATGTGATGGACTTTCTGTTATATATAACGCTCCTTGTGTAATGACCTTTTCTATCGTTATGGGTGAGCTAATCTTGCGAAATTTTTTGGGTTAGGTTTCCACCCATATTGGGAGTTAAAAATTTCAGGCTAGGTTCGTTTTGAATGAAATTCGAGCGAGGTATGGTCTAGGGAAATCTAGGAATGGATTGGGTAAATGTAATAAAGTTTAGCTTGATTTTATGTTAACTAAGATGATAAGAAATTTGTAGGACTTTTGGAAAGTGAATTCGAGTAAGTAGAACTCCCAATATTGAATTTAACATAAAGGGGTTAGTCTAGAATGTCATGGTTTGAGGGTGCATTGCAAAAAAGGAAAAACTGGAAGCAATCCCAAGTTTTTGCCTCGCCATACCCGTTATAGCGGGTGGCAGGCTGCTATGGGGCTGCCACTATAATCGAGAAATTCCCTCTATAATGGTAGTCAAAGGAGGTCAATCCCGCTATAGCGAGTAGGTTCCGCTACAACAATGCTCCTATAACAGTATCGGGTCGCTATAGTAGGGTAAATCCCTGTTGTTGCAAAAAATTTCCAAAAAACGTTCATTATTTCTAAACACTTTTGGGGGAGATCTTAGGCAATTTGGGGTAATTTTCACCTATTTTCTACCCGAATTATTCGTAAAGGTAAGTTATTTATCCCTATTAACTATTTATTGATTCCTCGACCTTAAAATCACAAGTTTACAAATCTTGAGGAGGGTTTAACTTGAACTAGCTCTAATTTCTTGTGCAAGTGGGCTAAATTGGGTGTAAGACCATTGGGTTTTAGTTAGAGGTTGATTATTTATACTTGCATGACTATAATTCACTAATACAACAATGAAATTGGTAGTTTTAAGGTGAATTTATGGTGGGAAATACCTAGGATGATTGGGATGATAATGAAATTAGCCTTGGGATCTGGGATTAGGCTGTAATCCTTGATATTATAGGTCATTTGATTGAATATGTATTTATATTCCTATTTTTTTTTACCACAATCAAGCCGAGGTTGCAAGAAAAAGGAAAGCTCAGGTTCAGTAGATCATTTTAGGCTTGGATTGAGCTAGGTTATGGTTTAAATGTATTTGAAATTCAATTTGTATTGTGTATGCATGATAACTATTCTTTAGTATCGCCTGTGCAACGCATGTTTAGGAAAAGAGAATGACTGTTTGATATTCATAAGTGTTAATCACACGCAGTGAGTTTAATTGAAAGCTTGTTGATTTTTACAAGTGTTGTTTTGTTATCATTGTGGTTGTGATTGTATTGATATCTGTCATTATTTTGGAATGTACCAATATTTGGACATCTCCACGGGATTGATTGATATAAGATTGGCAGATACTTGATGTTTGGGATTTAGTACATGGACAAGAGCCTGCCCTTTTGATAAGTCGGTAATTTACCAACTTATTGAGCCTTTATCCATTAATTATTGCTATGTTTTGAATAGATTTAGAGGTTCTTATGGCCTTTATTGATGTCTATGCAGGTACTTATGATCAATGATAGAAAACAAGGAAATGGACCCAAAAAGAGCTTAAAAGGAGTGAATCGTGAAGTGATCGAAAAAGATGAAGATTCTTCCCTGAGATGCAGTGCCCGTGCGACACGCACAAGCTGTGGTGCGGAATGCACCTACACCGCATAGATCTACAAAAGTCACTGAAGAATATGCTAAGGGGTGCGGTCATTATGCGACGTGCATAACTCATAGTGCGAATCGCACCTCCTTCGTACGAAGCCTCCAATATTAGCTGAAGTCACTAGTATAACTAAAGACGGTATGTGACGCGTATATGATGACATGCGAATCGCACGTCGCATCACATGCCACCCAAAGGGCAATTTTGTCCAGAAAATTAGTGACGTTTTGGAAAAGTATAAAAACCAATTTTGGCACAATTGTAAAGAGATAGTTGGGCTCTAAAATTTTGCAAGTAAATTTTAGCTTTGAGAATAAGTTTTCCTCTCCAAGAAGAAGAGGGTTTCAATCCATTCTCTCTTCCAAATCTTTGTTAACCATTTGTGTTCTCAAATTGAGCTTAGAACTTGAGATTATACTTGAATGAAGAGGAATTTGACTTACCCATTTGGTATATCTCTTTCCTTTATTATGAGTAGCTAATTTCAATCGTATAGGAATGTGTTAATAATGGGTGCTGGACAAATAGGTGTGGGTGTTGTTAATTATTTCTTATAATTACTTATTTGACATGGATCTAGTAGTTTCACCAAGTTTTAATCCTAAAATTGGTGGTTGCAAACATTAATTTTCATTACTGGACTATTTTGTTGCTTGAAAGAGAATTGCATAGTTTCGGATGTGAAATTACTAGTGGGAACTCGGGACTCCATTCAGATTTGAGACTAGAAATAGCTCATATCGATGGAATCACCCATTTAAGGGTCTAATATAGAGATAGTGTGACCTCCCCAAGCTTGATCTTGGTTGTTTAATGATCTAATCGATAGTGCTCTAACTGGGATTTTCGGATATATGGTTGTTGATCAAGAGATAAACAACCATACCCATGACTAAGGCTACCGATGTTAATGAGCGTGAATAAGTGTGAATAGACAAACACCCTATCCCACATTAAAGCTCCATTAGATACACATCCCTAGTCGTCTACTCAATTTGGTACAACTATTTTACTTTCTTGCATTGCTAGGAATTGTGATTGTTGTGACATCATCCCAATTCCCCCAATCTTTTACTTTCGTGTTCTTAAACATTTACTCTCTTAGTGAAGTCATTTCAGTACAATCATCATTGTGCTATCTAAAGTCTTTATGGGTACGACCCCGACATCTGTTGGGTACTTATAAATGTGTTTTACTTGATGATTGTCGATACCTCCTCATGGGAGAGTACGTTTGAGCATTTATCAAGAATGGTAACGTTGTCGGGGACTTGAGTTGATAGCTATTTTTTTATTATAGATTTGAAGTCACTTAGAGAGTGCTTGTTTCTTTTATTTTTGTTTGTTGTTTGTGTTGTAATTGAGCAGGCGAGCCTATGAGCGAAGTAGATGAAAACGAGAGTGTTGACGGCTTCATGGATGCCGATGAGGCTGAGCCTGTGGTGCAAGGGGTGTTTGTGCAATCCGCCTACCCCCTACATTGGGAAATGCTGTCTTTCATGTTACTAGCACCATGCTACACTTGATACAAATGAAGGGCATGTTTGGTGGAGCAGCACATAAAGACGTCAACCGACATATTTGAATTTTAGTAGAGATTTGCCAACCATACATTATTCAAAACATCTCCCAAGAATCCATCTGATTGTGCTTATTCCCCTTTTCTTTGACGGGGGAAGCCACGACGTGGTTGGAAAAATTGATGGACGGGTCCATAACATCTTGGGCCAAGTTGGTTGAGGCATTCACTACGAGATTCTTCCCTCCGTCTCGCATGATTCAACTAAGAGATGAGATTACCAACTTTAGGCAACTCCCGGAGGAGCCTCTACATGAGATTTGGTTAAGGTACAAAAAGAAGCTTCTGTTGTGTCCGAACCATGAGTTGTCAAACAATATATTGCTACAAAGCTTATATCGATCATTGAACACTATGAATAAGTCGGTGGCTAACAACCTTGGAGGTGGAACCTTTATGGACTTGGAATTTCCCACTCCCTCGACTTTGTTAGAGCGAATGACTGATGTGCCGCCATTCTACGGCACATTTGACTCCTTTAACTAAGAATAATCGTGAGTTTTCAAGCAACCGTCGTCGTTTTTGATGTTTTTATGTTATATTTGCAGGAAAGGGAGACAAACGTAGAAAAGGAAGGAAATTCGATCAAAAGAGCACTTCTGGATAAGAGTGACGGCCGCCGCGACGGCCAGTCACCAAGGTGACGGTCCGTCACCTTGGCCGTCAAGTGAGGCAGCACCACTGCCTAGGAGTGACGGCCCATCTGACGGCCCGTCACTGACCTGACGGACCGTCACCCAAGCCACCAAGATGAAACGTACTCCTCAAATGCATTTTTTACCCTATATACATGTAAGTCGTTGAGCAGGTGACGACTTACCTGAAAATTTATCATAAAACGCATATAATGTTGTAAGTCGTCACCTGGTGGATGACTTACCTGAGAATTCTCCTGGAAACTCACTGTTTAGAAGTGACGGTTCAAGTGACGGTCCGTCAAGCTTGTGACGGTCCGTCACCCCAAACCGTCAAGTTGAGGCAGTACGCGACGCGAATTCCGAACGTTTTTGGGTTTATTTCCTGGACTCCTATAAATACCCTATGTTAGGTTTATTTTAATTGTTCAACATATTGATTACCAATACATTACCCAATAGTTTTAGGAGATTTTTAGTCTACTTTTGAGAGAAGGAAACACGCAAGCCACGTTTTCTTCTTCTTGAATCGTGTTCTTGATTGTTCTTGGGATCTTGGTTTTCTTCTTCTTGGATAATTGAAGCTTGTTTTCATTATATTGTAAGAATCTCTTTTCTTTATCATGAATATGATCTTTTTCTCTTTCCATAAAAGCATGATTAACTAACTTCCCATAACTAGGGTTGTGGGAGCCATGACTAAAGTAGCGATATAGATTCCGGGTAGCGTCGGGTTCAATAGTTATGATTTTCACGTTGTTAATCATTCATTGTTCACGTTTTCTAGTGGTTGCAAACATTAGAACATGCCTAGGTTTAATTTGCTTGAGTAAAGAAATTAAAACCGGGAAATTTGATTAACTACGAGGATTTGAGACTACCAACTCTCGTCTTATGATTAATGCTGTAACTAGATTAATCTACTTGATGTTTAGGATTGAAATATAAAAAGCTCACCTTTTCAAGTTCGAGAGAATTGAAAAGGAAATTCGTCTATTTGGTTGAGAAACGTTTAGATGATACCATTAATTCAATCACATCGTGACACGCATATAAGAAAGAACCCGGTTAAGCTTGAATCGACATTGTTACAACGCCATGGTGAACACCTCCCTAGTTTTATCTCATATTGATTAAAACTCATACGTTATTAGTTGCTTTGTTCAAATATTGATTTCACAAACCCCCCCATTTACCGGAAATTATTTACCACTAGTCAAATAAGTCACGAACGACCTAATTTGCACCTTATTCCCTATGGGATCGACCCCAACCTCTGTTGGGTTCTATATTTGACGACGACCGCTTACGCTTCGTAATTCGAGGTGTAGTTTGGGCGTTATCAAATTTTGGCGCCGTTGCCGGGGAATACGGTTGTTTATTAAGTCCGGTGTGTTCATTTGACTTTTAGTCATACTTTCTTGCTTTTACTTTTATTTGTTGTTTTTGTTTGTGACAGGGTACAGAGTTGTGCATGCCAAGTACCCGACGCTCGGGTGAACCAATATTACCCTACGACCCCGAGCTCGCAAGAACGCTAAGGCAAAACATGAATGCACAAGCAGGCCAACAACACTTGAACGTTGATGATATTAAGGTAGATGTTGCATTGGGTGATGATGTTGCTTGCACCTATTCCAGAGACTGCACCTACCTTGGAGACCTCGATGGTCTCCAACATCGTACCACATTCTGAGGCCTAAGGGCTTCACAGGTATTCCTTTCTTTCACTGTTTTAGCTTTCACATGTATGCATTGGAGACAATGCATGAGTCTAAGTTGAGAGTGTTGGGATACGTGTGAGTCTTTCACCACCGAGGGTTTTTGTTGCCGTGTTTCTTTTCCCTCCGGTGTGCTATCTAGTAGAACCGGCATGTTTAGGTTGTCGTTTAAATTTTAGTTGTTTTTAGTGTCTATAGCAAGCATGGCGTTTTCTTTGAAAAATGTACTAAAAGGAGCCCCCTCTGAAAAAGTTGATCATGTACTTATGTTTGAAACGATTGACCGTCTGGATCCTTGGATGTCATTGTGTGGTTATGATTGGAATAAGTATGCTTAAGCCGAGTTGTTGTCTTGATAGTTGGTAGTGGTATGGATTCTTGGTGCCAAGTGTGTGTGAGCGTATTGTTATAAATTCTTACTCTGTGCATGCATCTAGAACTTGCCCGGTCTATTTTGTTAAGTTTGAAGTTGGTTGCTTAGGAAAGGATCACAGGCCCTTTTTGTGTGCAATCCACTTAGCCTATAAGACCGTCCAAATACAAATAATCCTTTTGATCCCTGTTTGAGCCATAATTGACCCTATCCTTTCAATAACATGTCACCGTTCCTGTTTAACTTTGAATCCCTGTCTTGGCCCTGGTCCCTCCTTGGACATCGTGCACCTCAACTCAGGCAATCAGCCTAAGTTGAGGGTGGCTACTATAGAGGTGATAAGAAAAATAGGATGTATAAGATTGGTTGTGGATAGAATGAAAATTTTGGGTGCGTTTCTTAGAAAAGAAAGATAAAGAAACGAGAAAAAAAAAGAGATGAAAAAGAACGAAAAAGAAATAAAAAGAAGTGTCAAAATAAAGAGGCCGCACCTGTAGCAAGAAAGAAGGGAATAAAGAGGTGAATAAGGATGGACAAAGTAAAGTTATGTGGAAATAGTAGGTCGGTGATTCCAAGGAGGGTTTAGTCACTATTCCCCAAACGTATCCTACCTGCACCCGAAGCCTCATTACAAGCCTAAACAAGTCCTGTAGTGATCCTGAGCGGCTTTCTGAAAAACTAAAATAGAATAGTAAGGGCAAGCCTATGGCATCGCATGTGCATTGTTTGAACTCGTTTGTGAGTGTGAGCGCCTTACCGAGTCCTAAATCTTGTGTGTGGGACTTCTTTGCGGTGAGGGCACCAAGATTTCTGTATTGTCTATTAACTGTTAGGATAGCTGCGCGTGTGTATGTATAATATTCTATCATACCGGAATGACATGTTTGGATCCTTGCAAGTTAAAGTTTCATACATTGTTGTGCTACTAGGGAGCTTGATTTAAAATTGAATAAGCATTGAATGACAATGAGTTGCTAGAGACACGAGTTTGTTTTCTTAGTTGAGTCATCTTTTTGTTTTTGTTATCATGTTGCTTGAGGACAAGCGAACGTTTTAAGTTGATGGTGTTGATGTGCCGCCATTCTACGGCACATTTGACTCCTTTAACTAAGAATAATCGTGAGTTTTCAAGCAACCGTCATCGTTTTTGATATTTTTATATTATATTTGCAGGAAAGGGAGACAAACGTAGAAAAGGAAGGAAATCCGATCAAAAGAGCGCTTCTGGATAAGAGTGACGGCCGCCGCGACGGCCAGTCACCAAGGTGACGGTCCGTCACCTTGGCCGTCAAGTGAGGCAGCACCACTGCCTAGGAGTGATGGCCCGTCTGACGGCCCGTCACTGACCTGACGGACCGTCACCCAAGCCACCAAGATGAAACGCACTCCTCAAATGCATTTTTTACCCTATATACATGTAAGTCGTCGAGCAGGTGACGAATTACCTGAAAATTTATCATAAAACGCATATAAAGTTGTAAGTCGTCACCTGGTGGACGACTTACCTGAGAATTATCCTGGAAACTCACTGTTTAGAAGTGACGGTTCAAGTGACGGTCCGTCACCCCAAACCGTCAAGTTGAGGTAGTACGCGACGCGGATTCCGAACGTTTTTGGGTTTATTTCCTGGACTCCTATAAATACCCTATGTTAGGCTTATTTTAATTGTTCAACATATTGATTACCAATACATTACCCAATAGTTTTAGGAGATTTTTAGTCTACTTTTGAGAGAAGGAAACACGCAAGGCACGTTTTCTTCTTCTTGAATCGTGTTCTTGATTGTTCTTGGGATCTTGGTTTTCTTCTTCTTGGATAATTGAAGCTTGTTTTCATTATATTGTAAGAATCTCTTTTCTTTATTATGAATATGATCTTTTTCTCTTTCCATAAAAGCATGATTAACTAACTTCCCACAACTAGAGTTGTGGGAGCCATGGCTAAAGTAGCGATATAGATTCCGGGTAGCGTCGGGTTCAATATTTATGATTGTCACGTTGTTAATCATTCATTCTTCACGTTTTCTAGTGGTTGCAAACATTAGAACATGCCTAGGTTTAATTTGCTTGAGTAAAGAAATTAAAACCGGAAAATTTGGTTAATAACGAGGATTCGAGACTACCAACTCTCGTCTTATGATTAATGCTGTAACTAGATTAATCTACTTGATGTTTAGGATTGAAATATAAAAACTCACCTTTTCAAGTTCGAGAGAATTGAAAAGGAAATTCGTCTATTTGGTTGAGAAACGTTTAGATGATACCATTAATTCAATCACATCGTGACACGCATATAAGAAAGAACCCGGTTAAGCTTGAATCGACATTGTTACAACGCCATGGTGAACACCTCCCTAGTTTTATCTCATATTGATTAAAACTCGTACGTTATTAGTTGCTTTGTTCAAATATTGATTTCACAAACCCCCCCATTTACCGGAAATTATTTACCACTAGTCAAATAAGTCACGAACGACCTAATTTGCACCTTATTCCCTATGGGATTGACCCCAACCTTTGTTGGGTTCTATATTTGACGACGACCGCTTACGCTTCGTAATTCAAGGTGTAGTTTGGGCGTTATCAATGACAAAGACTAACCAAGCTTGGCATATGAGAGAAGCAGACGTGCCAACTTCGGAACACCCTAATTCATCTTGACCAATGAGCATTTGTGAATATCACATGGCTCACTGCACACCAAAACAGAAGGCCTGTGAGAAAATGGAAATATAGGAGGCGATGTGCGCTGGGCTGTGCGGACCGCACAAGCCCAAGCGCACATCGCACCTCTATCGCATGGCAAACCAGATGCCTGGGAAAACCAGGGGAGAGAAAAAAGTAATGTGGGACATGCCATGTAGTCTGCACCAAGGCTGGTGTGAATCACACGCGCGGTGCACCAAAGGTAAAATTTGAATTTTTATTGACCTAACCCATTGACCGAGCTGACCCGAAGATGACCCGACTCAACTTTTCTTCTTCTTTTCGCTTTATATTCTGCCTCTTTCACCACCTTCGCCATATTTTCTCTCTAAGCCTCAAAATTCTCTCCCAAAGCTTTCCACGAATCTTCCTACTTCTCCCAAAGTCTTTTTCCTCTACCCCACAACCACCACCACCGCTCCTCTGCGCTGTCGCCGCCGTCTCTTTGGGAAAGTCAATTGGGTCACCATTGTTGCACGCCAAAAAGCTTTAATTTTACTTCTCTCTATCTAATCTTAACTTGTGGTAAGTTCTCCGATGTTAAATACTAAATTTTATGAAGGTTGGGAACTCATATTGTGAAGCATGCTTAATAGAATTGTCATGTTGATTTTGGGTGAGATCCAAAAAATTTGGGTCCCCAATTTTGAGTTGTATTGATAATTTTACTTATTGTCAACTTGGTAGAACTTGAATTTTGTTAATGCATGTTGATTGGTAGTGAATTTTTAGCCTTGAAATCTGAGTTTGGGGTGAAGTTTTAGTAACCCACTTATGATTGACGAATGGGTTGGACCGATGATAGATTAGGTGACGTCATTATTAAGGGCAAATCGTTGTTTGTCATAAGGTTTTGCTGAAAATTAATTGTGGGGCTGAATCTTGCTACTTGTATGCACATAGTTCTTTGTTGAAGAGTATGCTTGGGTGTATGATTTTGTGCGGGGAGGGGTTAATTGTTGCTAAATTTGTTGGTGCCCATTGTTGCAAGTGAGAGTTTGATGTTCCCGATGATAGACGGGGTAACGTCCTATCATGACCCGATTTCTCAGGTTATGATAGCACCTAGAACCCCCCCCCAGTAGGTGAACAATTCTCGTAGCCTGGAACGGTTAGTAATGTGTTACTACCTAACCAAAATGCACAATAAGCAGAAATAAGCGGAAGAAGAATATAAAGATAGACAAAAAGAAGCAAAACTCGAATATATAAATAAAGGAAACTATACCAACCCCAAGACTTGGTATCGATAGTACGAAAGCTTCTAATAGAATACAAGTGATAGAAGTAACAAGACATAAGTACAATAAAGATCTGTCTCCGAAAGTACAAGGAGCAACAATACAACCGATGAGATATAGGCAAGCCCCGATCGTCAGGCGCTCGCCCTAGTCTCAAATATCCCAAAATCTGCACGAGCCTCCAACATGATCAACAGGGAAAGCTCAACTAATATCTGCACCAAAAAGTGCGAAAGTGTAGTATGAGCACCAATACAATGGGTACTCAGTAGGCATCATCAGCTGACTGAGCGCATATAAGATATAAAAGTAGTAAGTAATAGATAGCGAGAAAGCAGTCACTAAAGCACTAAGGAAAGCACAAGGAGCTAGCATAGAGAATAGACAACCAAGAGCTATAAGTAAAACATGCTAGTACATAATACATAATTACACAGAATCACAGGTGAAGGAAAGAAGAACTCACCTGGAGTCTTTGCACAAAAATGTAAGTAAGTAAAGAGAGAGAGAGAGTTGAGAAAATGGCGGTATACCGGTAACCTCAAGTAAAGGAAAAGAAGGAAAGCAGTCTAACATACTCAAAATGAAATCAACAAGAGTAAGGAAATCATAAAACCAATCCAATTTCATGATAGCATAAACAGGAATCCACCTCACAAGTACAACCCTAGGATGGAATAACTAACCCACGATAACCGTGAAACACTACTCAAATCCTTATAAGAACGAAACCAGAATCTCACAATCTACTTAGAAGTCCACACAAAAGTTCCTTAAGAAGATAGGACTCCCTAGCCCTCTCAATAATAAAAAACCCACAACCAGAGCCTCAACAGGCTAACCATCACTAATCCATCAAGAACCGAATGCCAAGATAAGCTCTAAATAAAGAAAGGAGTAAAATACAATCTACCTACAGTCCAACGATCGCCCATACAACCGAGGAACACAATCAAGTGAAAACAAACCCTCCGGCATCCCATACTACTAGAGTGTACAATCAACAAACAACAAACAAGGGTGGTATCTCAAATAATGAATGATATAATGCATGAAAACCTCAGGGTGAAATAGAACCTCTGTATGTACCTCCTCCGGTGCCAATTAGGCCCAGCAGGTAGGTTCCATGGAAGGACACTACCTATATACCTCTACTCCCCTGCATACCCTTCCCCCCGGCACACGCAGCCCAAAGCCTCAGGCCCCGAGCGGCAAGGTCCATGGAGGTCCCGGACCCCATACTAAAACTCAGAACTAAAACATGTCCTCTGGAATCGAGTCTGGGTTCAAGCTAGTGGCTAAGTCTCAAATATGCATTCCCGACTTCGACCCGGGTCTAAAATAGTAGTAGTAATCTCAAAAGACCCTCTCAAAGGGTGCCCGAAGTATACTCGAGTCTAAATCAGTAATAAAATCAAGTTTGGTGCTCCACCCGGCAGAGACTAGTACCAGTAATAACATCAGTGTGAAATCATCCAAAAACCCCTTTTTATCATCAAATAAACCAAAAACGGGCCCCAGGGCCATGTAGGTTTAGGAAAACCATCTATAGTGGTCGCAGCCAAAACAGAAGTAAAACATGCAGGGGAAAACCTTTTTCATGGATGATATACTTGCACACAAATATAAATTAGCCCAACGTCTCACAACAATTCCTATCAACCCTGCACAGGCCCAGCAGCTACTCAGTAGACATAACTAGCCTAAAAAGATATCTCTTTATCCAGGACTCGCGGACATTCCCAAATAATCCACCGTCTATGTTTCAGAGTCAATACGAGGCCACACAGGACCACAAGGGTAATATACAATACTACACAAATACTACAAACAACGTATGAAATAAATGAACAGAAAAAGCGGACAAGTTCTGGGGTACCAACCTATAACAACCCATCCAAGGATGCTTATTAATGTAGTTATAACCTATATACACAGAGTCTAGGTAGGGAAAGCCATAAGCTACCTGTCGTCCGACGAATAGTTGTAGGGTCAGTGTTGTCTAGGCTTGAATTACTCCGAGGAGTTCCAAATGACAAAACCACTATCAATAAAACAATCTACAGATTAAAACAAGACTAACGATACACATAATGCCAAAAACATAACCGGGTTGAAATTCGGGTCACAAATGGGCCTGTGGTCCCCGTAACCCAAAACCAGAAATGAAAAACATATCCATGTTCCTTACCATCCTGGGAGAACATGCTCAAAAGTGAACATAAACGGACAACAATTGGGGCTCAAAACAGCCCGCAAATCAAGGAATTTAAAGAATGAAATTCATGGAAGAAATTGGAAAAATCACGAAAGAACTTACCCGATTTAGAAGCCAACAAACCCTCAAGATTCAGCAAATATTAACCTCCAAGCTGTTGGGAATGATCAAGGTTAGCTATGGAGGCTTTGGGTTCATCATCCATGGAGAATTCGGAATTTAAAGAGAGGGTTTACCGAATTTAGGAGTCCAAAAACGAGCAAGGATCGACAAAATAATTTCATCCACGATGTTGGGTTGATCAAGGTATTTTGAATGGAGGTTTTGGGTTGTATTTCAATGGAGGAATGAATTTTGGTCATTGGGTAAATGAAGGAGAAAAGGGGTTGGCCAGCATTTATAAGCTGCCAGCGACCAGGGGCCAGGGTGGGCACTGAGGCCCAGGGGCACAGGGGCCATGGCGACCAGGCGTTGAGGCGCATGGGCATGGGGGCCAGGGCGGCCAGGCGCATAGGGCGCATTGGCACAGGGGCCAGGGAGAACAGGCGCATGGGGATCATAGGCATAGGAGCCAGGGTGGCGAGGCGCATGGGGCGCATGGTGCTGCCCACACCAGCAACCAACAACCAATCCTAAGGCAAAATTTTGACACGATGGACCACCGGGAATGCATTCGGGGTCGCATGAACACAAATGACCTAAGCTATTCAACTAGTAATGGCATTCCAGATCTAATGGAATCAATGAAAATCCCATCGGAGGTCAATTTAATGAAAAATGGGTCACACGCCCAAAATCAACCTTTAGCCAACTATTCCCAAAATGGAACCCAATGGCCAAAATCAAGTCCAAAAGCCTCGAGACCCGAACCAATAGTCCCTATAGACTAAATTTGACATTCTGGAGCTAACAACGCTGACAAAATTTCCATATAAGACCGTCTTCTCCGAATGTTGACCAAAGTCAACCAAACAAGCCCAACTGGCCCGAAAACACAAAATGAGAGAGAATTTCGAGCTGAAAAGCTCCAAGATCCCTACCAAAGGTCCCTCTAGAAAGTCCATGCTCCAGAGCTAACAGAACTGTTGAAATTTGATTCCGAGCATGTTCACCCAGTATGTTGACTGAAGTCAATGATTTCAAAAGGTAAAAGCTCTAAAATAAGGAATGGCCAAAAAGACCAAGAAAATGGTCCGGGCACCAATCTACTGGTCCCAGCAAGCCATAAATGACTTAGGAGCGCTACAGGCAAGCTCTAATGGTGCAAGAAATGCGAACATGCGTAAATGCCCGGAAGGGTCATTACACGTCCAACTTAAGGGAAGTCGTTAAGTTCTTTTCTTGCTTGTTGTTTTTGTCAATGGAAATCTGGGGATGTCTGAGTACCCGGAAGTTGATGATCATGATATCCCTTGTCCCTTTTGTTTAAATATTGTTGGTTTGTTGCATGGTGCCAAGTGCCTAAGTACATCTTGATCTACGGATCACATGTGTAATTTACAAGAACACAAGGAACCAAAAATTCCAATTGTACCATTATGCGTTTTGCATGTGATGCATAGATCTTGATGTGAGGGTCGTACAAGGCATCGCACCATGTTGAAAAAGTAAGCCAGTAACTGCTTCAAGGGGCAAAGTATGGTGCGACGTGCACTTTGATTGGTGCGGATGATAAATCGGTAATCTACCAACTTATTGAGCCTATATCCATTAATTATTGCTACGTTTTGAATTGATTTAGAGGTTCTTATGACCTTTATTGATGTCTATGTAGGTACTTTGGATAGAAGAGGAGAAACAAGGATATGGACCCAAAAAGAGCCAAAAAGGAGCTAAGTGTGAAAAGTTGAGAAAAGCTGGAGAATCTACCGAGAGGTGCGGTGGCTGTGCGACATGCACAACAAGCCGAGGTGCGGTTCACATCTCCTCTGCATGAAGCTGCAAGATGACTAAAGATTCTGCCACAGCATGCGGTCTCCATGCGATGCACACATCTCATGGTGCGAAACACATCACCTTTTGCACAAAGCCTACTTAAGAGGCTGAAGTAACTGGTCAACCTGAAGCAGGTGTGCGACGTGCACACTGCGACGTGCAAACCACATGCCGCGTCGCACACCACCCGGAGGGCAATTTTGTCCTAAATTTATGTGATAATTTTGGGAACATATAAAAGGCAATTTGAGGCTTGTTTTGTATACACAATATTTAGCAGGGAATTTCAATAGAGAACGTGATGATATTTTTATCTTGTAAACACTTTTCTCCATCTCCATTGAGAGAGGGTTTTCAATCCAATCTTTTGGTTAACAAATTGTGTGTTAATTTGACTCTAGAACTTGAGAATCAACTACAATGGATGGGAATTTGATTTGCCCAGCTGGTATATCTTCTTCCCCTTCCATGAGTGGCTAATTTCTCTTGTTTAGGGGTGTATTAATGACGGGTGCCTGGACAATAGGTGTGAGTGTTGCTAAATCACTCTTATAATTGCTTATTTGTGTGGGTCTTGTAATTTCACCATGTTTTAATCTAATAATTTATGGTTGCAAACATGAATTTACCTTACTTGGCTATATAATTACTCGAGAGAGAATTTTGTAGTTGTGGATGTGAAATTGCTAGTGGGTACTTGGGAATCCACTTAGATTGGAGGCTAGACATAGCTCCAATCGCAGAATCTCCCATTTAAGGGTCCGAGCTAGAAATAAGACGACCTCCCCAAGAAAATTTTGGTTGGTTAGTTAGCACACCGAATGATGTTCTAACCGAAATCATCGGATATGTGGATGTTGATCGAGAGATAGCATTCCACAATCATGACCAACGCTACCCGTGTCAATAGGTGAGAATTTGAGTGAATTAGTGATTACCCTATCCTATAGCAAATGCCCCATCGGAAATGCACCCATAGTCATCTAGTTCTCATTGGTACACCCATCTCGATTTTATAGCTTTTGTTTGAATTGAGTTAGTGGTGACAACTTTTCAAATTCCCTCATTTTATTGCTTTGGTTTTATTGAACTACTACTCTCACTTTGAAATCCCTTTGCACAATCTCTAATGAGCTAAATCAGGTCCCTTGGGTATGACCCCGACATCCGTTGGGTTTATAAATTTTGTTTTGACTACGCGATCATCGTGACCTCCTTATTAGAGAGCCACGATTTGAGCGTTCATTAAAAATGGCACCGTTGCCGGGGACTTGAGTATTAGCTAGTTTTTGATTATTGTTGTGAAGTCAACTTGAGAGTGCTTGTTTTCTTTTACTTTTTGTTATTTTAGAGTGTTGATTGAGTAGGTCGGCTATGAAGAAGCCGAGGACAATGAGAGCATTGGCGGCTTTGACAACACCAATTCTACCAAGCCAATGATGTACAGAGGTGTAGGTGCAATCCACCTACCCCCCACGGTGGGAAATATTGTCTTCCATATGAGAAGCACCATTCTTTATTTGATTCAAATGAAGGGGATATTTAGTGGAGATACCCATGAGGATGCCAACAGGCATATTCGGAACTTCGTGGAGATTTTCCAGCCATTCATGATCCACAATATCTCCCAAGAGTCCATCCGATTGCGCTATTCCCTTTCTCTTTGACGAGGGAAGCCACAACGTGGTTGGAGGAATTGCCAGATGGCTCCATCATATCTTGGGCCGAGTTGGTTGAGGAATTTACCTCAAGATTCTTTCCTCTATCTTGAATGATGAAGTTAAGAGATTAGATTACCAACTTTAGGCAGTTTCTGGATGAGCCTCTTCATGAAGTTTGGTTACGATTAAAAAAGAAGCTTCTTTTATGCCCAAACCATGAGTTGTTAGACAATGTGTTGCTCCAAAGCTTCTACCGGTCATTGAACTCTAAGAACAAATCGGTGGCTGATAATCTTGGAGGTGGAACCTTCATGGACCTTGAGTTTCACATTCGCTTGGAGCTATTAGAATGAATGACCAAGACCAATCAAGCTTGGCATACGAGAGAGGCAGAGGTGTCAACTTTGGGAACTCCCTCAACAATCTTGACGAATGAAACAAGGAGAAAAGATGAGGAGCGAGATGAAGCTTTGGCTAACATGATGACACAAATTGGCTTGATGGCCAAGCATGTGATGAGAGTTGGTGTTAAGAAGGTGAATGCAGTGAGTAAACCGGAGGTTAAGGTGAATGATGTGGAGCTTATGACTGAGATTGATGGTAAGCTATGCTACATGTCGGCGGGTTCTTGCCCTGGGTATTATCGTTCGATGGAGGAGAATCAAGGTTGGATTAGAGACATAGAGAGGGATGTAAATTGGCATGAAAAAGATAAGGATGGTGATCATTTCAATCACCAGAGCTTGAATCTTTACATCCCCCCAAACAAATCTGATTCTCTCTACCAACTGGGTACAAGCGATCCCGGCCAATCCAAGATAGAGGACATGTTGTCCTTGGTTCTTAAAAAGGTGGATAACATAAACTCGGGAGTAAGTGAGCTAAAGAGGGAGGTTTCTACACTTCACCAAATGATGAGCTCCCATAGTTCCTCGATCAAACATCTTGAGGCCCAAATGACCCACCTATCAAGCAAAATGAACCCGCGGATGAAGGAAACGCTGCCTAGTGACACAATCAACAACCCCAAAAATGAATGAAGATTGAGGTAACATCATTGTGCCGCGACATTAAATCAAGCGCTGCTTGGGAGGCAACCCAAGTTTCTTTCTTTGTTTTGGTTATTATTTATTGTTTTTGATGTTCTGTAGGGCATGCATAGAATGGAAACATGGATAAGGGAAAACAAGGAAAAAATGTGCCATGCGGTGGATGGTGTGGATCACACAAGCAATTGTGCGTGTTGCACAGCCCACCGCACACCAAAATAGAAGGCCTGGAGAAAAATTGAAAAAAATAGAGGTGATGTGGCTGTGTTGTGCGGATCGCACCAACCCAAGTGCGCGTCGCACCTCCATTGCACAAGAAAACAGATGCCTGGGCAAACCCAGGGGAGAAAAAGGGGCATGCACGATATGCCATGCGGTTCGCACCTTGCCTGGTGCGAATCGCATGTCGCGGCGCACAAGAGGTAAATTTGAATTTTTAATTGACCTAACCCGTTGACCGACCCGACCCGGAGATGACCCGTCTGACTCTTCTTCTTCTCTTTATTTTAAAACTACCTCTCTCTCTTATTTTTCCACCATCTTTCTCCATAACTCTCAAAACCCTCCACCAAATTTCTCTTCAAACCCCTCAAACC
This sequence comes from Jaltomata sinuosa, assembly GCA_003996215.1. NCBI lineage: Eukaryota > Viridiplantae > Streptophyta > Magnoliopsida > Solanales > Solanaceae > Jaltomata > Jaltomata sinuosa. The sequence continues at coordinate 15,412 of QJPP01000239.1, read as the reverse complement.
CCCACAAATCCTTCTCCTCTTCTCACCCAATCTTCTCCACCACTTCTCTACGTCGCTGCCATCATTCTTCGGGAAGTCTTGTGGGTCACCATTATTGGCATTCAAAAAGCTTTGTTTTCCATTCTTCCCTTTATAATCTTCACTTGTGGTAGGTTTCCCGACGTTAAATAGTTGTTTTTATGATTGTTGGGAACTCATAGTGTAAAACATGCTTAGTAGATAAGCCATGTTTATAATGGGTGAGATCCGAAAATTTTGGGTCCCTAATTTTGAGTTATAATGATGAAATCTTTTAATGTCAACTTGGTAGATGGTAAATCTTGACTATGCGTGTTGATTGGTAGTAATGTTTATCCTTAATATCTGTGATGGGGTAAAGTCTGAGTAACCCACTTGTGACTAGTGCTTGATTTGGCCCGATGATGGATTGGGTGACATTGTTCTTAAGGTCAAGTCGTCATTAGTCATGAGGTTTTGATTGATAATTGATAATTGAGGTTGAATGTTGCTTATTGTAGGCCCATGATTCTTACTGAAAATCTAGTTGGGTTATATGATCTTGTGCGGGAAGAGGGTTAATTATTGATATGCTATTGGTGCCCATTGTTGCAAGGAGGGCTTGATGTTCCCGATGATAGACGGGGTAACGTCCATCTTAAGGGAAGTCGTTGAGTCCTTTCTTGTTGGTTATGTGTTAATGGAAATCCGGGGAAGTATGAGTACCCGGAAGTTATGATCATGAATCCCCTTTGCCCCCTTGTTATTATGAATTGGTTGTGTGTGGTGCTAAGTGCAGAAGCATATCTTGCTCTATGGATCATATGCGTAACTCACAAGAACACAAGGAACCAAAAATCCCAATTGTGTCTTTGTGCGTTCCGCATATGATCCATATATCTTGATATGTGGTTGGCTCAAGGCGTCGCATCAAGTTGAAAAGAAAGTGAAGAATACTGAATTGAGGGGTGAAGCTTGATGCGACATGCACTTCTGATGGTGCGGATCGCACCAGCTTGCACATTAATAGAAAAAATTTCCTGAAGGTTCTGTTGGCTTGTGCGACAGCACCTGCGACACGCACTCTTCCTAGTGCATTTCACAGGTGGTTCGCACAAGATAACAAACACCTACTTTGTTTTTTCTACTTTGTTGCATTCCACCCTTAGTAGATTTTGTTTTGTTTTGGTTCACAATCTTTGGATGCAGACTATGTCTTCCAGCAAGTTAAACCCTAGAGACAAAGCAAGGTAAAGATCAGCTGCAGATGAAGCAAGGCTCCACTTCGGAATAGAGGGCATGAGAGCTCTCTAGAAACGGGACAAAGATAGAAGATTCAATGTGGAGTAGAGTTATAATCTAGGGGAATTGGGTGACGAGTTACCAAATATGCACCACCTGTTTTCTACTAAAGGGTGGCAGCCATATCAAGAGGTACCCCGGGGTACTATGAAGAATTGTTCTGCAAATTCTTTGCGGCTTACCAAGCCATACAGGATTCTAAAGGCTATAAAGGCCTCAAAGACAAGTTCCACAATCTTGATGATGTCACTGTCAGAGGCAAGAAAGTATCTGTCACCGCTGCGGTAATCAATGTTATATATTGGGAACACCCAATTGATCCCGCACCAGCCCTAATGGCTAGAATGACTGCTGAGTTCAAGCCACATCAAGAGACTTCTCGGACCATTGCTATAGTCACCCATGTGTGGTCCACCATGAGAGGCAATATAACGAGAAGATCATTGGTATTTGAGGCGCGACTTTGGTATGATCTAGTGTGCAACCGTATTCTCCCCTCTTAGAACAGCTAAAATATCACTCAAGAGGGTGTTATCCTAATCGAGGTTATCATGACAGGGGAGCATATGAACTTTGGAGAGGTGGCTATAATGGTAATTTGGAGGAAAGCACGTCGCGAAAATGACTCCTCCCCTTTCCCGATCCTGATCACCAAGTTGTGTGCTAAAGCGGATGTTCCTATTCTACCTTGTGACAAATTCACTCATGCCATCGGGGTCATCGATCTTGATAAGAAGACAAATAAGGATTCCCCCAGGTTCAAGAAGCAAAGGACGGAGAAGCTGAGTGAGATTGACACTGATGAGCCTGGTGCTAGAGAAGGAAATTCTCCCCTCTCTCGGGATACTTTGGAGGCACGCCCATAAGCCCCCGTACCCTTTATGACAAGGAGTGGTCTTCAAGATATGGTCGACAAAACTCACAGTCATGAGAAGCAACTGACAGACTTAGCCACAAAACTACCCAGAATGATCAATAGGGCAGTTAAGAGTGCAGTAAAGAGGGTGGTGGATAGTCTGAACATGCTAAGCAAGTGGGTTAATGTTATGGAAGGGGAAATTTCAAAACTCCAGAGAGATATTGACAAGTCCAAAGGGAAAGATCCGGTGGTGGAGGCTGATTTGACTACATTGCCTCCACCCAGGAGAATTCACAGCCCGTTGGACAACTTGCTTGCCTCCTATGCAGAAGAAGAGCTGCTCGGGCATACTGAGCAAGAGCTAGACGATGATGAGAACCCCGAGTTTCAGAGAGTTCTTCGTGACTCCACAATTTTGGCAAAATCCCGAAGGGGTGGTGCTGGCCCAAGTGGGAAGAATGTTGAAGAAGAAGCATCTTCTGATGGTGATGAGGAGGAGGACTAGATCCTACAGGGAGTTCCACCCTTTTCCCATTTCACTATGAGCATTGAGGACAATGCTTCTTTAATGGGAGGGGGTGGCTTTCTTTACTTGCTTTTTGGTGCCCGTGAGTGAGTTTAATACAATTTATTACCCTTGTCAGGCCTAGTTGATTAGTCTGTTTAGTTTTATTTGGCCTTTGTGGGGCACATTTTGGATTGATTGTGATGCTATTATTTTTCCTTTCTTTAGATTATGTTTTGCTTTACATTTTACTTTGAGCTTAAATGTGCCCTCACCGGGTTTGATGTTTACATCGATGGTGTGCTGGGTTGGTCTTACATGCCCCATTGTTCTACTACCCGTGCCTTGAAAATGTGCTAAATGCCTACGCTGAGGCTTGTTCTTGATTGATTCATGAGCACGAAATTTTTTTGATCACCTTGTTAATAGTAGTGTAGAAATAAAATCCGAGGGTTTTCTTAATACTACGGTTCTTTCCCAAAGAGCAAAAGTTTTGATTATTTTCTTTTTCTTTTCTTTTGTTTTGTGTGTCGAACCGGGTTGGTGTTTCCGTATGATAGATTGAGAGACAACTTTCTTAAGGGAAAATGCCAAGTTAGTTTAGAATTGAGTCCATAAATGCTTGTCTCGAAATGGGCCCACCAAAAAAATTTCTTGGTAAATTGTTTTTGAAAAGGAAAAGAGAAAGGGAAATGATTTTTTGAAAAAAAAACGTTCTCTTGTCATGACTTGCACACTCTTGCTTTGGCTTGATTGACTAACAAATGAGTGTGTAGTGAACTCAGAATAGCTTGTCAAAAGTCATTTGCCCCAATTGATTGTAGGACTAATGGATGAAGTCTTTTAGCATGATGCCTTGTGCGGTGAGGCTTTACCTTGATTCTTGTGCATAAGTGTCGTCTAGAACTTGCCCCGAATGTGATTCAAGGCGAAATTCTAGGTGTAGAGAAGCTTGGGAAAGGCCCTTTTTGATAGCCACTTCACTCAAATGACCTCCTAATGACATCAAATCCTAGTGAACCCCTTTGAGCCTGTGACCATTCTTTGACACCTTTGTAACATCGTGACCTTTTTGGAACCTCTATCTTGGCACCCATCCTCCCTAATTTCTTGAAAATGAAATATAAGCTAAAAGCCTATGTTTGGGGGGGGATAAAATATAACATAGGAAAATTCCTAAGTTTGAGGGTGCAGGTGATCAAATAAGGAGAAGAAAAGGAATGCACTTCAAGTGCAAGGTAGCACCTTGATTCGAGAATTGAAAATTTCTCCAAAAGATCAATCCAAATGAGCAAATTGAAAAGCAAAAATAGGTGCTACCAAGTGAAGGTGATATAAGGTGTGAATAATCATGGGTTGTGTGAGGGAGAAATAAGGTGAAGTTGGAAATTGAAAAAATATGAGCGGCATTTGAAATGACAAAACAAAGAGCATTAGGGAGGTGTAGTCACTTGAACCAAATGATATCCTCACCTTATCCCTAGCCAACATTATAACCTTCAAGTCCTTGGTGATTCCGAGCTTGGCTACCCTACATTAGTGGCGATTTACATGAAGGGCAAGCCTATGGTTCGACGCGTATGCACTTGAACTTCCTTGAGAGAGTGAGAGTTTTCTTGGTTCTCTTATAATCTCGTGGCTAAGAATTGAATAATTGTGAGTCAGATTCTCTCTTGTGGTGAGTGGCATCATGCACTCGAATTGAAGCATAGAGTCTCTATTTCTATTAAGGGGAATGAATGAGACAAGTTGTGTGGTGAATCTCGAGGCAAACCTTGACGGTCGATGTCAATGACTTGAGAAGCTAAAATTTCTTGCTTTGAATGGAAAATTCCCTTGAGTTTTAAAAGAGATAAGATGTCCTTTTTGAAAAAAGTTTTGAAATGAGCAATTGCCTTGAGCATGTGGGGGTGCAAATTGAGATAAGCATAGTAGTTGATTCTTTTGTTTGAGTCTTTTGTTTGTTTATTTTTTTTAATTTTTTAGTGTAGAATAGTTTTTGTACCTTAATTGAGCCTTAGCATAATTCATTCCTTGCCATGTGAGTATCTTGCTTGAGGACAAGCAATATTTCAAGTTTGGGGGTTTGATAAGTCAGTAATCTACCAACTTATTGAGCCTATATCCATGAATTATTGATATATTTTGAATTGATTTAGAGGTTCTTATGGCCCTTATTGATGTCTATGCAGGTACTTTGGATAGAAGAGGAGAAACAATGATATGGCCCAAAAAGAGCCAAAAAGGAGCTAAGTGTGAAAAGTTGAGGAAAGCTGGAGAATCTGTTGAGAGGTGCGGTGGTTATGTGACACACACAAGCCGAGGTGCGTTTTGCATCTCCTCCACATGAAGCTGCAAGATTACTGAAGATTCTTCCACGGCATGCATTCGCCATGCGACGCGCATATCTCGTGTTGTGAAATGCATCACCTTTCAGACAAAGCCTACTTAAGCGGCTGAAGTCACTGGTTAGCCTGAAGCAGGTGTGCGACGCTCACACTGTGATGTGCGAACCGCATACCGCGTCGCACACCACCTGGAGGGCAATTTTGTCCTTAATTTATGTGATGATTTTGGGAATATATAAAAGGCAATTTTAGGCTTGTTTTTTATATATAATTTTTAGCAGAGAATTTCAGTAGAGAACTTGAAGATCTTTTTGGCTTGTAAACACTTTTCTCCATCTCCATTGAGAGAAGGTTTTCAATCCAATCTTTTGGTTAACAAATTGTGTGCTAATTTGACTCTAGAACTTGAGAATCAACTACAATGGATGGGAATTTGATTTACCCAGCTGGTATATCTTCTTCCCCTTCTATGAGTAGCTAATTTCTCTTGTCTAGGGATGTATTAATGATGGGTGCCTAGCTAATGGGTGTGGGTGTTGCTAAATCACTCTTATAATTGCTTATCTGATGTGGGTCTAGTAATTTTACCATGTTTTAATCTAATAATTTGTGGTTGCAAACATGAATTTACCTTACTTGGCTATATAATTGCTCGAGAGAGAATTTTGTAGTTGTGGATGTGAAATTGCTAGTGGATAATTGGGAATCCACTTAGATTGGAGGCTAAATATAGCTCCAATGGCGGAATCTCCTATTTAAGGGTCTGAGCTAGAAATAGGATGACCTCCCTAAGCAAATGTTGGTTGGTTAGTTAGCACACCGAATGATGTTCTAACCAAAATCATTAGATATGTGGATGTTGATCGAGAGATAACATTTCACACTTATGACCAACGCTACCCGTGTCAATATGTGAGAATTTGAGTGAATTAGTGATTACCCTATCCTATAGCAAATGCCCCATCGAAAATGCACCCCTAGTAATCTAGTTCTCATTGGTACACCCATCTCGATTTTATAGCTTTTGTTTGAATTGAGTTAGTAGTGAAAACTTTCCCAATTACCCAATTTTATTGCCTTGGTTTTGTTGAACAACTACTCTCACTTTGAAATCCCTTCGCACAATCTCTAATGAGCTAAATCAGGTCCCTTGGGTACGACCCCGACATCCGTTGGGTTTATAAATTTTCTTTTTACTACGCAATCATCGTGACCTCCTTATTGGAGAGCCATGATTTGAGCATTCATAAATTGATTGACTTTGTACATAGTGTGTTTTGGGACGTTCGTTCTTGTGAGGGCATGCGAATTAGGACAGTTGGTGACATTGATAAACTTCGAAAATGAGTCAAATGAGCATGTTTTGGTAAACTAGTGTCTGGAGTCACATCTTGAGGATTGGTTGTTGTTACTTGCTGGCTCTTATTGTGCCTTTGCATCATTAGTTTGTGTTTTAAATCGAAGAAAATGCTTAAAGTAAGTTAGCATGCGATTGACTAATCATTAGTACCAACTGAAGTCATGTTTGGTGCTTGAAATGGGTTTCCGTTGGCTTGTAGTATTGTCAATTGCACTTGTGTTGTATGCCTCTTGAGTTAAAAGATTTAAGTTGCTTGAGGACAAGCAATAGTTCAAGTTTGGGGGTTTGATAAGTCGGTATTTTACCTACTTATTTAGCCTTTAAGCTTATGCTTTTGCTAAGAATAAATGGAAAAATAGTGCAATTGACACGGATTGCTTCTATTTTGCAGGTTTTTGCGTTTTAGAAGTGTTCGAGAAGAATTTGGATGAAAACAAGTCAAAAGGAATATATTTGGAGAAACAAGTAGCTGGCAGCTGCACATGCCTTCGCAAACGCAGAGGACTGGCCGCGAACGCAAAGGTAAGCTGAGTCAAAGCTCCACGAACGTGGTGGGCCACCCGTGAATGTGAAGGTCAAACAGATAAAGACTCTTTGCAAATGCGGTGGACACCATGCGAACGCGAAGAAGGGAAGCAGATGCGGGGATAGATTTAGAAATTTCACCTTTTGGAAACCCCAATCTACATAAAACACTTCCAAGCCGTGTTGAAAAATATCTTTGGCTATTTTCACAACTTTTAAGCAAGCTTGGGAGCAAGGTTCATCAACCAACACCATATGAGTGAATATTTGGATGCTTTGTATTGTAAAATCTTTAAATTCCATTCTTTAACTCTTGTTCTTAATTGCTATTTATTTGGTGTATTTGTTGACTTGAGATTTTAGATTTGAATTAGAGATAATACTTTATCGGTTTTTTATTCTAAATCGAGATTTGTTCTTGTTTGATTATTTGGGTCTATTGAATCCTCCATTACTTGAATTTATAGTCAATGGTTGCAAACATTGACTTATCTTACTGATTTGGATTATTACTCGAGGGATAATTTTCCTAAATTTGGGAAGATTCAATAGTGGGAACTTGGGTATCCATCTAGATTGGAGGCTAGAGATAGCTCCAATCGCGGATTCTCCCATTTAAGGGTCTGAGTTAGAGATAGGATGACCTCCTCAAGTTAATTTGTTTCTTGTTTATCGCACCGAATGATGTTCTAACTGAAATCATTCAGATATATGGGTGTTGATCAAGAGATAGCACTCCACACCTATGACCAAGACTACCTAAGTGTCAATCGGGTGCATGTCTTGTGAATTTGAATTCCCAAGCCCTTATCTCCCTTGTTATCCTTGCTTGGTGAAGGCAAGGTGAAAGCCATTGATCACCTATCGTTTATTTGTTTTCTTTATCTTTTAGTTTTAGTCTAAATCCCCCTTTTTAGATATCTCCTTTTTCCCTTTTTGTTTATTGAACTTCAATAAGTTGCTTTTATTCTTTACTAGCTCGATCGCGACTACATTGTTCCCTTGGGTTCGATCCCAACACCCATTGGGAATTATAAATTTTGTTTTGACTATGCGATCATCGTGACCTCCTTAATTGGAGAGCCACGATTTGAGTGTTTATCAGCGGACCACACCAGCTTTGCACCTCGATGGAAAAATCCCTGTAGGATTTTGTTAGCTCGTGTGATAGCACATGCGACGCGCACTCCTTCTGGTGCATTTTGCATGTGGTCTGCACGAGCTATCAGTCACCTACTTTATTTTTCTAGTCCATTGCATTCCATCCTTTTTAGTTTGTTAACTTCTTTGTAGATTTTGTTTTTGTTTTTTGCTCACAATCTCTGTATGTAGAACATATCTTCTAACAGGAGGAACACAGGAGTGCCAACCAAGGAAACTCTCTGTCACAGAAGAAGCAAGGCTTCGATTCGGGGTGGAAGGCATGAAAGCCTTCTATAAACCGGACAAGAATAGAACTTTCAATGTGGAGCAAAGTTTTAACCTGGGGGAAGTTGGGGATGTGTTGCCCAACATGCACCGTCAATTTGCTGACCGAGAGTGGCAGCCATTCCAAGATGTACCCGGTGGGTATTATGAGGAGATCGTTCAAGAATTCTTTATGGCCTATCAAGCCACAAAGGATTCCAAGGGTTAAAAAGGGAACAAGGAGAAGTTCCCTAACTTGGATTCAATTGTCGTTCAAGGCAAGAGAGTTTCTGTCACCTCAGCTGCCATCAACGCCATTTATTTGGGTCACCCAGTTGAGCCTGCCCTTGCACTCTTAGCTAAGTTAGCTGCGGAGAAAAAGCCTTATCGTGAAATGGCCTGTGTCATTGCTAAGGGGGTTCCTATTTGGTCCAATATGGGGGGAGATATTCCAAGGAAGTCCTTGATCTTCAAAGTTCTTCTTTGGTATGATCTTGTTCGCAGTCTTTTCTTGCTTTCCCAAAATAATCAGAAAATAACTCAAGATGGGGCCATTTTGGTTGCGGCTATTATGACGGGGGAGCATATAAATTCTAGGGAGATAGATGTTATGGTGAAAAGGAGAAAAGCTCATTGAGAAAATGATTCTTTCCCCTTCCCAGTGTTGATTTCTAAGCTTTGTGCTAAGGCTAATATCCCCATCCTCAGTTTTGATAAGTTCACTCATGCTATTGGGACTATCAACCTTCATATGAAAATAGATAGGGATGCCCCCAGTTTTAAGAGATAAAGAACTGACCAGTTGGGGGAAGTTGATAGTGATGAGCTTGATGCTGGAGTAGATGCTTCATCTCCTTCTCGAGCTACTTTAGAGGCATATACACATGCCCCCGCGCCCTCGATAACCAACAGTGGCCTTTAAGACATGGTGGACAAAACTCATAGCCATGAGCAAAAGCTGGCTAACCTAGATACGAAGCTACCCGGTATGATAAACAGAGTTGTCAAGAATTTTTGTATTTCTATGAGAAGATCAATGGAACATGTAGTGCAAGAGGTAGTGGATATCTTGAACACACTGTGCAAAAGGGTAGACGTCATTGAAGGGGCAATCACAAAACTCCAGAAAGATATTAATAAAGCCAAAGGTAAAGCTCCGGTAGTGGAAGCAGATTTGACCACCTTACCTCCACCTTATTCTATTCTTGGTCCCTTTTTGGAAGACTTGTTCGCAACCTATGAGGATGATGATGAGGTGTTGCCTGGTAATGAGGATGCAACGCTGGTAATGAGAATGCGAGGTTGGATGATGATCAAGATCCAGTTTTTCAGAGAGTTCTTCAAGAGTCCACACTTTGCACTCCCAAAAGGGTGGTGCTGGCCCAAGTAGAAGAACCTCAGATGAGGAAATAGTTGCAGATGATGATGATGATGAGGCATAGTCCTCCATGGAGTTCACCCTTCTTTCCCTTGAGCTATTAGCATTGAGGGCAATGCTTCTTTTATGGGGAGGGGTGGCCTTAATTGCTTTTTGTTGGTTGCCCATGATTGGGCTTGAGATATTATTTTTATTGCCCTTGCCAGGACTTGTTGACATTTTTAGTTCTGCTAAATTTAATTTGTCCCTTGTCAGGCATATTTTGGATGATTGTGATGACATTGTCCTTACCGGGCCATTAGATTATGTTAGTCTATTTTGAGCTTATTTGTGCCCTTGTCAGGCTTGATTTTTGTTAATGGGATTGTGTTTCCGGGTTGGTCCTACACGCCTCATTGTTTTACTACCCGTGCTTTGCAAATACGCTAAAGACCTACGCCGAGGCTTGTTCTTAATTGAATCATGAGCGCATAATTTGGTTATCGCCTTGTTAATAGTAGTTTAGCAACTCTGAGGGTTTTCTTAATACCATGGTGCTTTCCCAAGGAGCAAAAGTTTTCTTTATCTTTCTTTTTCTTTTGTTTTTGTGTCGAACCGGGTTGGTGTTTCCCTATGATAGATTGAGGGCAACTTTCTTAAGGGATAATGCCAAGTTTTAGTTTAAAATTGAGTCAGTAGTTGCTTGTCTCGATATGGGCCCACCAAAATTTTTTCTCTTGGCAAACTATTTTTGAAAATAAAAGGAAGAAGGGAAATGAATTTTTGAGGAAAAGCATTCTCTTGTCATGACTTGCACACTCTTGCTTTGGCTTGATTGACTCACAAACGAGTGTGTAATGAACTCGGAATATCTTGTCGAAAGTCATTTATCCCAATTGATTTTGAGACTAATGAAAAAAGTCTTGTGGAATGATGCCTTGTGTGGTGAGGCTTTACCTTGATTCTCGTGCATGCATGTCATCTAGAACTTACCCCGAATGTGATTCAAGGTGAAATTATAGGTGTGACCGAGCTTGGAAGATGACCTTAGGCCCTTTTTGATAGCCATTTCACCCTAAATGACTTCTCGTGACATCAATCCTAGTGAACCCCTTTGAGATTGAAACCATTCTTGGGCAATTGTTAACACCTTGACCTTTTTGGAATCTCTATCTTGGCACCCGTACCTTGACCTTTCATAATTGCTTGAAAGTGAAATGTGAGCTAAAATCCTAAGTTTTGGGGGGGAATGACAAGACAACATAGGCAAATGCCTAAGTTTGGGGGTGTATGTGATCAATTGAGGAGAAGAAAAGGAATGCACTTCAAGTGCAAGGTAGAACCTTAGGTTTGAATTGAAAATTTCTCCAAAAGTTCAATCCAATGAGCAAAAATGAAAAGCAGGAATAGGTGCTACCAAACAAAGGTGATGCAAGGAGTTTGAAGGATCATGATTGGAAGGGAGAAGATTGGGTTGTGTGAGGGAGAAATAAGGTGAAGTTGAAATTTGAAAATGTGAGCGGTGTTCAAAATGATAACAAAACAACGTTAGGGAGGTGTAGTTACTTGAACCAAATGAAATCCTCACCTTAGACCTAGCAAATATCATAACCTATAAGTCCTTAGTGATTCCGAGCTTGGCTACCCTACATTAGTGGCGATTTAAATGAAGGGAAAGCCTATGGTTCAACGTGTGTGCACTTGAACTTCCTTGAGAGAGTGAGAGTCTTCTTGGTTCTCCTATAATCCCGTGGTTTTGTGAATTGAATGATTGTGAGTGGGATTCTCTCTTGTGGTGAGTGGCATCATGCACTCAAATTGAAACATAAAGTCTTTATTTCAATTGAGAGGAATGAATGAGACAAGTTGTGTGGCAAATCTCGAGGCAAACCTTGACGGTCCATGCCAATGACTTGAGAAGCTTAAATGTCTTGTTTTGAATGATAAAATTCCCTTGATTTTGAATGAGAAATGAAGCCCTTTTGGAAAAGGTTTTGAAATGACCAATTGCCTTGACATTTTGGTGGTTCAAATTGAGATGAGCATTGTAGTTGAATCTTTTGTTTGAGTCTTTTTGGTTATTCTTTTTCTTAATTTTTAGTATAGAATGGTCCTTTGTTCCTTGATTGAATCTAGACCATAATTCATTCCTTGCTTTGTGAGTGTCTTGCTTGAGGACAAGCAAAAGTTCAAGTTTAGAGGTTTGATAAGTCGGTAATTTACCAACTTATTGAGCCTTTATCCATGAATTATTGCTATGTTTTTAATAGATTTAGAAGTTCTTATGGACATTATTGATGTCTATGCAGGTACTTATGATAAATGATGTAAAATAAGAAAATGGACCTAAAAAGAACTTAAAAGGAGTGAAGTGTGAAGTTATCAGAAAAGATGGAGATTCTGCCCTTAAATGCGGTGCTCATGCGACACGCACAAGCTGTGGTACGGAATGCACCTACACCATGTAGATCCATAAAATTCACTGAAGAATCTGCTAAGGGGTGCGATCGTTGTGCGACACGGACAACTCATAGTGCGAATTGCACCTCCTTTACATGAAGCCTCCAATATTAGCTAAAGTCGCTAGTACAACTGAAGATGGTGTGCGATGCACACATCATGATGTGCAAATCATACGTCATGTCACACCCCACCCAAAGGGCAATTTTGTCCAGAAAATTAGTGATATTTTGGGAAAGTATAAAATACCAATTTTGGCACAATTGTAAAAAGATACTTGAGCTCTTAAATTTTGCAAGTAAATTTTAGCTTTGAGAACAAATTTTCCTCTCCAAGAAGAAGAGGGTTTCAATCCATTCTCTCTTCCAAATCTTGGTTAACCATTTGTGTACTCAAATTGAGCTTAGAACTTGAGATTATACTTGAATGAAGAGGAATTTGACTTACCATTTGGTATATCTCTTTCCTTTATTATGAGTAGATAATTTCAATTGTCTAGGGATGTGTTGATAATGGGTGCTTGACAAATGGGTGGAGTGCTGTTAACTCTTGCTTATAATTGCTTATTTGACATGGGTCTAGTAGTTTTACCAAGTTTTAATCCTAAAATTGGTGGTTGCAAACATTAATTTTCATTACTTGACTATGTTGTTTCTTGAAAGAGAATTTCATAGTTTCGGATGTGAAATTACTAGTGGGAACTTTGGACTCCATTTATATTTGAGGCTAGAAATAGCTCATCTTGACGGAATCACGCATTTAAGGGTCTAAGCTAGAGATAGTGTGACCTCTCCAAGCTTGATCTCTGTTGTTTGATGATTTAACCGATAGTGCTCTTACTGGGATTATTGGATATATGGTTGTTGATCAATAGATAAACAACCATACCCATGACCAAGGCTATCGATGTCAATGAGCGAGAATAAGTGTGAATAGACAAACACCCTGTCACGACCCGATTTCTCGGTCATGATGGCACCTACAACCCCCGGTAGGTGAACCAATCCCTGTAGCCCAGAACAGTTAGTAATGGGCTACTATCTAACAATTAAGAGAACAAAACGAATAAAATAGATATCAGGTTTATAAATATATACATATGCGGAAACTAAACCAAACCCCAAGACCTGGTATCATAGTACAGAGCCAAACTACATACATGGAGTACAAGTAACCAAAACTATATATACAGATGTCTCTGAATGGAAATAGAGGACATGAATCAAAAGATAAACTAAAGCTAAGCTCCGATCGCCAAGAGCTCACCCTCAGCCTGAAGTAGTCCTCAACAGATCTCCAAGCACGAATCTCAATGATCTATCGGCGATGGCCCACACTAGGATCTGCACCCAAAGATGCAGGGGGTAGGGGTGAGCACCAAATGCGAAGCATAAGGTACCCAGTAGGTATCATAGGCCGACTCGGCGCCATATAACGATAAAAGAGCGAGTAATAGGACAGAATAGAAGCAGTAGTCACAGAAAACAACGAAAGGTACACAGGAACTAGCCCAGAGGGAAATCAACAGAACCACAGATGAGGCTAGTAAGCAGAATATACACACCAAAGGCACAGGTGAAAGTAAGAATCAACGCACCTGGGATCCTTGCAACAACAGTGTATACAACATAAGTTTACAGAATGGACGGTATACCGGTAACCTCAAGTGTAAGAAGAAGAGAGAAAGAGTAATAATAGGCATGCTCAAAACATGAATCAACCCAACTAATCATAACAATCTCAAATCCAGAAACCAACAGTCTAGCAGTAATCAATCTCATACTCATCCCTAATAGAGAACAACTCTTGTAAGAAAATAGCAAACAGTCTACCTTACAGTCCCGCCTCGGCGCCCAATACAACCGAATGGAACACACAAATCCAAGTGAAACCAAACCCTCCTGGCATCCACCAATAGCTATACCGGAGCGTACAATAATCAAGCAAACAGCAAACAAGGGTGGAACCTCGAACCATGAATGATATGATGCATGAAGATCTCAAGTGCCATAGTATCTCTGTATGTACCTCCTCCGGCGCCGATCCGGCCCAGCAGGTAGGTTCCATGGAAGGTCTCTGCCCGTATACCTCCACTCCCCCGTATACCCCTCTTCCGGCACACGCAGCTCGTAGCTCCTGGCCCGGATAGCAAGGTCCATGGAGGTCCTCGACCCCATACCAAAACTCAGTATCAGAATCACGTATCAAGATAGAGTCCCAGTCTCAATATCAAGATATAGAACCAGTCCCGAATATGCATGCCCAGACCCTGTCCAGGACTAAAAATAGTAGGAAAATATCTGAAAAACCCCTCCAAGGGTGCCCGGGCGTCGCCGGGTCTAAACAGTAAAGAGTCATCTCATGTGCTCGGTCCAACCGAAGCTAAAAATCATCTCAAGTAGTAAGAAAACTCATCTAGCACTTCGGCCCTGCCGAGTCTAGTGATAATAGTAAAACTGATGATTTTAAACCACAAGTGAAATCAACCATTTCCAAATCATTTCCATCAAAAACGGCCCCCCCGGGCCATGCAAGGTTTAGAAAACAGTGTCAGTAGGCCCAAAGCCAAACCACTGTAAAACATCGATAAAACCTCTTTATATGCATGGAAATGATATGCTCACACACAACAATAGCTGCTCAACAGCTTACAATCAACCTACCGACCCTGCACAGGCCCACAGCTACTCAGCAAGCATAACCAGCCTAGAAGGATAATTCTATGCCCGGGACTCGCGGACATTCCCAAAACCCCACCTTCTATGTTCCAGAGTCAATAAGGCCCTCACAGGACCGCAAGGGTAAATAAATAAAATATATCGCCAAATACTACAAACAACGGAGGAATAAAAATAGCGGACATGAATAAAGCGGTCAAGGTTTGTGGTACCAACCTAATAAACCAACCCAAGGATGCCCATTAATACAATTTTATTCTATATATACGGAGTCTGGGGAAATTAAACCGTAACCTACCTGTCGTCCGACGACAAGCTGCTGGAACACGATGTCCAAGCTCGAACCACTCCGAGAAAATCCAAAACTAAATCGGAATCGGATTTGGGAAGGAATAACTTGACAAGATAATTGATTTACTTTATCAACTATATTTTTCTCACCACAAAACCTCATACGTGGAAGAGTATTTGATACAGTGCATTATAGTATGAAACAGTACTATACATAAATGTATAGTAACTCTCAGCAAAGTCACTTTAATATATATAAGTATATGTGTTGCCACCTTTCCATCTACTAGTGCTGCCTTCACCTTCCACTTACACGTGGGGGG